>VZRU01005172.1:6309-35536 GCA_013398155.1 Pedionomus torquatus | reverse complement strand
TTTGCCTTGCTAATTAACATCACCAAATCAATGTTAAACTGGAAGGGCGGAGGTTTCCTTCTTTAAACATCAGAGAGGAGCTGAAAAAATGAATCCTCCCAGTTCCACAATCCAGGAGAGTTAAACAGCAAAAGAGCAGCCGCCTGCCCACCTGCTGAAACAGGATCTCGCCTCACCCAAAACCACAATACAATCACCCCGGACTTCTGTGAAGATATAATAAGTTTATTAAAGCCAGGAAAAAGGGATTCCAGTGTTCCCTGTCGGGATGGCAAAGCTGTACTGGTTGGATTCATGGCAATAGACCTGTTTCGCCAACACTGAGGAGCTGCTTCTGCCGGTAACAACTCAGATGAAAAAAAAAAACATGTTACAAATATCTGAAGCAGCAGAAGGTGCTGATGGTGAGAGCTGGGTACCCTGGAAAGATTGGGTCTTCAGGAATTGGGGCTGCCCAACAATCTCACTGCTGTGTAACGCCAGATTGGGAGAGCAGGCTGCTCCTTTCTGAACTGAAAAATCTGGAGCAGTTCCTCACTAGAGAGATGCAGGTTTCTCAAGGATGAGAAGTATTTATCAGTGACTTCATGAGCTGAATTTTTACATCATATCTTTCAGCTTCTGCTTGAGAACCGCTGCCCTTGGAAAGCATGTTGGAGAATTGCTTGATTAGCCAAGAGATAGAAGAGACAAATACAGTAGGAACTAAAGAATTTCCTGAATTTTCTGAAACCAAGAAATTTCAGCCTAAAAGGAGAAGAAACACAACAGTCAATAAACCTGAGATGGGGGACTCTGCTTTCCTCAGCTAAACTTGTCCCTGTCCAAAGCTCACAAACAGCTCCTGGGACAAACCTGAACCTTATCAAAACCAACCAGAACACCACTTATTACTGCCTAAAAATCTGAACTTTTAGACACACAAAACCAATATAGAGACTACGAGTGAGAAACAGAGCAAAGCCGCTGGCCACAGAGATATTATCACATTGATCTAGTTGAAAAAATCAAGTAGATCTTGTTGCTAAATCTGACTGAGCTGCGTGTCTGTGCTCTGCCAGCCCTCTCCTCCCTGGTGAACATCTCAGCAGACTCTGCAGCTATTTCTCTGCTGCGTAAATACGACCATAATTGGAGCCTGGGGCACCTCTGCTGGGAGCAGGGAGATAAAGTAAGAGATCCCATCAGCTTTCCAAGCTACAGCAGGGCTTCCCCTCGGGTCCCACGTAGTCCCTTGTGATACATCAAAGCAGGCAATAACACTTTTGAGCATCCAGGCATGAGCCTTGTCTCTGACCGGGCAGGTTACACACCTGTTGAAATAAACTGTGACTGACACGGCTGCGGCTGCGCCAGGGACTCCGAACACAAACCAAAATTCCTTAATCGGAATAATCACTATCAAAAACTAAAGAGCAACAGGCCATGTTCTGCTGAGCCAGCATATTGGCAGGATGTGGTTTCTTGGAGCCTGCAGGGCTTTGGAGGCTGAAGCAGCTCATCTGTTTTTCACCTGTTGTGCTACACACAGAAAATATATTCTCCTGGGGAGAGGAATCCCAGAGATTCCTATTTAAACTGGAAATATTAACTCTTTTTTTAATTTCCAAACTTCTCTTTCTTTTGTCTGCAAGCTGTTGCAGGCTTTTATTGGAGCATGGCACGGGTAGGAAATTCTTTGTAATTCTCGGCTGCGCGCTGCTGAGAACTGGCTGATGGGGACCTGCAGAAACCGGGTTACAGCTTCCTAAATTGAGAGCAACCATGTGCCTGGGAAGGCAATTTTTTCTGGAGTTTTCCAACTCAATAATCCCATTTGCCTTCCTTTCCTTCAGCCCGCCCTCAGCACATCGACGGAGCTCGCCTTTTTTCATAGTGGGACACATATTCTTCCTCCCCATTACTTTATTCCAGGGAATCCTTCCTGGCCTGTGCTTTGCTTTGTTCCCCACAGCTGCCTTCTCCACCTCACCGTCTGTGGCCCAGTTATTGTCTCTTTGCCCGGGCATATCTTTTCTTACAGAATGGTGGCAAACTTGAGGCTGCCTTTGTTGTGGCAGTGTCATGCATTCAAATCTTCTGGTGCTTCTCCTGACTGCCTTCCTCAGTGGAGTTGTTAAAGTCACCTCCGTTGCTAAAGGACTGTGTTTCTTCCGACTCTCCCCTGAACAGTGACTGTTAGCACAGCACATGCAAGGATGGGTAGCACAGCTCTGCGTTCCCAAACTGTCTTCCACCTCCTGCAAAGAGGTGTTTTCTCTAACACATGCTGCCGTAGCAGTGTGGCAGGCTTTCCCTCCCAAAGCCGTGGCTAGGTCACCCTGAGGTGTATTGTCCCCAGGGACCTGGTCCCCCCTGGGGGAGTCTCCCTGCTGCTCCCCCTCTGCCATGCAAGGGGGCTGAGGCTGACCGGAGAAGCTGCAAACCCCCCTGCCTCGGCAGTGTGGGCAGCAGGGCTTTCCCTTCCCCAGAGCACAGCCCTGGCACAGGCCAGGGGAGGTCTGGGAAGAGTTATCTGCCATGTGAGGGGGAAGTCTGGCACTAGAAATGAATGTGTGGAGCTCAGCTAAGGTGTCTGGAAGCTTCAGGAAGCCTAGTTCTTCACAAAGCTTCAGGTGCTGATCCTTCAGCTGAGCTGGCAGCGACTCCAGACCCTCCTTCAGCGACTGGACACTGGATTTCACATCCAAAATCTCCACATCTTTCTGGGGAAGCAGCAAGCAGAGCAGAAGTAGTAAGCAACACATTGAAAGGTGCAATAATAGTATTCAAACAAGAAATTTCAGGTACTATGTGTCTGCTAGACCCCCTTAAGATGGATATCAACCCAAAGATGAATGATTAGTATTTCCCTGTGTAATACGTGTTCTCAAACTTCCCACAAAAGTGAGAGGTTTGGGATTGGGAGATACCCCTGATGCAGTGGGTGCCCCTCTCTCAGCAGCACTGCCTTCTCACATACTGGCATGACACATCCTTGCCAAAAGCAATTCCTGCAGCAGGACCTTTGGAGAAAACAGACCTGTCCAGGAGGTCTCTGACAGTTCATTCTTTTGTTTCTGACTCCCCACTTGATCTTTTTTCACCTCTTTTTTCCTCTCCTTGGGAAATCCTCCAGCTGAAGGGGCAAGTCACAGCACTCCTGTGAGATGCTTTCCCCCAAAAGGCATGTGCCAGTGTGAGTAATGGCTCCATCGTGGCCTGCCAAAACAGGGGACTGGTTGGGGTCCCCACTTATTGACCAGGGCTTCCCAGAGCTTACAGCACTGTTAGCCAGCACTTCAGTAAGCATCAGTCAGCACCTAGCCCAGAATTAGCATTTTAATACGTATTTCCCCCTTCGTTATATTGGGAGCAGTCTACTTCATAATCCACCATTCGAAGGCAATTTAATATTCATTTAATATTTTGAGGAAGCGGGAGAAATTCAGAATAAAAGATTAATTTCTGCACTTACGGCTGCAAGTCTCCTCTCCATCTCCAGCAGCGCCTGCTCCATTTGGCTTTTATCTGTCAGAGCTTTCAGCACCGAGCCACAGTAAGTTTGAAGAGCATCTTGCACTAAACAGAGAAATCAATATAAACCACATTTGGTCTTTCATTTGTAAATGTGAATAAAGTACTATCAATACTATCGCTACCTCCTCCACTGCTTGGCATGAAATACTTCACTGTGCTGTGCAACCATCGTGATTCACCCGCTGAGATCTCCCCATGCCCCAAGTGATGAACAATAGGGTAGATGTTTAATGCAAAGCACTTGAAATTTATAAGATACTGTGTATAGACCAAACCTCATTTACTGTGCTCTATTAATATGGCTGCTGGAGATGAAAGGCTACGTGAAGCTACAAAACTTGTTTGGCTCAGCGCAAGGAAGGCTGAGGCTGAGTTATCTGCCAACACCCCAGGCATGGCCAGGGGAGGGGGACCCTAATATAGCTGGCCCACCCCAGTATAACCAACCCATTTCTGTAACCAGCTGATGGTAAATGGGAGCTTGAACATGTGACAGGAAGAATATAGCATTGCTGATAACAGCATGGAGATGCAAGAGGTTGATGGATAAGAAGTGCAGTCAGGGACTACGTGACAGAAATGCATAGGAAGCTGGTAACCAAAGGAAAGCTGCCTGCAGGGACAGTGGGAAATTACAAAAGAGTGTGCAAAGAGCTGGGATCTCCAGTTCTTGGGCACAGGAAGAGATGGGGTCAGAAACCCTCTGGATCAGGCACTGCACCCAGCACTTGGGCAGTTGCAGCCCCACTGGAAGGTAGTGGGGGCCCCAGCAGTGTCCTGTGGGGGCACAGGCCCCCAGGAGGGTTTTAAATTGGAGCAAGATGCTCTTGGCTTTGGTCAGTCTTGTTGAAAACCTGGTAAAAAAAATAAAGATTTGTGTTATATGATTGTACAATAATATAACTCTCTCATGCAGCTGCAATTATTCTTACAGGAATCTGTAAGATTTACTGTGCCTAAAACACTGCAGCATGGGGACACAGTTTGCAGCATATACGGACATGAAAAATCCTAAGCAAACTTGTGAAGTCTTCCTTTGTGAAACTTGTGGAAATCTTCCTTTGAAATCGTAAATTAGGACGGAGAGAAAGAACTGTTTGCTAGACATGCCTGGTCTTTCCTGTGTACAGTGCAGGAAGGTGTGTACAGACGGTGTGGCTGGGCGGAACCGTGGCTGTTTGGAACAAAACAGGATGCGAAGCGCTGCTCCTAAAACAAAGCATTGCCAAGCCAATGGGCTGGAATAACTGAAACTCTGGAGTCCTGGACTAGCACTATACACATGAGAAAAATCAGAATAAAGCCTACATTTCAACAAGTGCAGGCTGCAAGAGCTCTGCAACTAATGAATCCTCTTTTGCTACAGATCCAACGTTTTTGATTGACTTTGGTGTTGGTGGAGCCAAGAGCCCGGCTGAAGCTTCTCCTGCATGTGGAGGATTTATCTCAGCTCTTCAGAGCAGCACCTCTCGCCCCAGAGAGCTGTGCTCACAGGCTGCAGAGCCACAAAGCACTCGTGAGCTCTCCTCCTCCTCCTGCCCAGCTGTTTTCATTAAAGCTTGCAGGGACTTAATTGTCTCTGGGAACTGTGCCCTTCTGTCAAACTCAGATGGAATTGGTCAAAGAGTTAAAAACTACTAGGGAGAGGCAGGCAGAAAATGATTGTACAGGCTTTGTTTCTGTTAAAAAAAAAAAAAAAAAAAACAGGGACATTTTAAAAAGGTACATTTTGGAAGGAAGAAAGGAATAAGATCTGAGCAATTATGGGCTTACTAGTTTGTTCTCGTATTGTGCAATGTTTTATAATAGACCTTAAGGAAAAGAGCACTCAAAGACATGGAGGGAAATGGAATAAAATAGAACAAGATTTTGTAGAAGGCAGATTGTGCCAGACTAATGTAATACACTAGGGTAAGATAGGTGACTTCTTAGACAAAGGCGGCACAGTGGACTTTCTGCAGATTCAAACAAAGATCTTCAGTGGAAGTAATATGAAAAAAAGTTGAGAGATAATAAGTAGATAAGCCTCAATTAAAGAGAAAACAGCAGCTCTTGAGAAAGACGGAGTGAGGGATCAAAGTGGCTCTGGAAGGTGCTCCCCATGGCTTGCTTATGAGCCAGATCTGCTTAAAATCTGCCATAGTCACCTGGATGCAAAAGCCAGTGGGCATTTAGGTAATTAGCAGGTGACACAAAGACATAAATGCCAGCACCAGGGGCTACAGGTGAGATGGGGCAGTGTGGTGTGCTGTGGTGTGCAGGCTATGGCTGACAAGAACTGCTGTGCACCCTGGGGTGGCTGGAACCTGCGCACAGTCCTGGCTGCCTGTGTGCGAGGAAAAAAAAAGAGATTGAACTGGGACACGTGCAGAGAAAAGCTGCAAGATAATTAAGCACTTAGATGATAATCTCCTCTTATGAAAGGAGATTGAAAGCATTTGGCTTATTCAGCCACGCAGACCAGAGGTGTCTAGTGCCAGAGGTGTCTGGAGGTGCTGCTGCAGGGTGGCAGAGCTGCCGCTCGAGGGATGGGGTACTTGCTGAGAGCTGCCTCCTGGCAGCAGGGAACCCCTGTGCCAGGCTGTACATTTATCTTTATCTGCCTTCCTCCAAAGAAATGATTCTTGGGCAGCGTGAACGCTGCTGTCATTTGGAAGAAGAGACCCCACAGTGGCCTCGATCATGTGTCTTCCTCACACACATTGAGCTAAACTACCTCCTGGACTGAGGCTTGGGGGGATTTTCTCCATTTTTCAGGCTGCTCATCAACACACAGCTTTGCCTTAGTCTCTGAAGGAGCGTGGCTGATTTCTGAGGATTATCTGCACGTATTTCAACTAATAAGCTCTCTGCTGTTGCAGGCAATTTGGTTGTCCCTGCTCTCTTACTGCCATTTTTAAGCTTTTAGTCTTTTGCTCTGACAGATTTAGACTTTTTAACAGATCACAGGGGAAAGCTGTGGCTTGCAGAATGGGTTTGTAATGGTGGAGTGAATGTTCAAGTGGGCCTTTTCGACTTTGAATCTCCCTGGCTAGACCGAAGGGCTACCTGCTGTTCGAGAGCAGGTTTTTGGGAGTCTGCCAGCTCCCTCCTGGCCTGCAAGGCTGTAAAGAGGAAGAAAGCAGCAGCAGCTGTAGGAAGGAAAACTCCTTTCACATCACTTCATCACCTTCCCTCTCTACATAGTGAGGACATAGGAAGGCCAGCACCAACAAGCTTATCTCCACTTGCCGCTCTTCCCCATAAATTTAATTTTAGTTTGGATTTTTTTAAAAAACTTTTGATTTCCCTGGTCTGTCTGTTCTTCTACAACATGGTATCCTCAGACTAAAAATAGCACTGCATCCACCGGGCTTGTGATCTGCACATACGTTTGACTCAGCACAGCATGCTGCAGGCAAGCAACCAGCAGCCAGTCTTTTGAATGCGCTTCATTTGTACGTGTGGGAGTATTCTGCAGAAAAAAAAAAATCCCCTCAGTACAGGGGAGGGGCACAGTTCTTCCTTCTCTGGCTTCCATACCAGAGGAGTGTTCAGACTTGTCAAACACTATTAAACAAAATAAAAACGAGCGTTAATCTAGACTTCAAAAAATAGGCACTGAGATGGCCAAACTAGATCAGATCAAGGACCCTGTTAGTCAAGTCTCTCGCCTTTGAAAATGATCAAGAACGGCTGCTTCAGAGAAAGTTTTCTTCAAATAAACCCTGCAGCAGATAGTTATTGAATAACTTGGTCACAGAGGGAAAATCTTTACTCAGTTAATGAGTGGCTTATGCACAGACTTGTGCCTCTCTTCAGGTATGCTACTCTAAACAAAACAATTTTTTACAACCTGGAACATCACTATGTTTTGATTTGCTGTACCACTGCCTTCAGACGCTGCTGGTTTATATTAATAACATATGGAATGTGAAATCTGGCATGAGATAAAAGGCTGTAGGACCTCGGGGTAGGTCTACCACCCTCTGCTTCAGAGGGTTCTCAGCAAATCAGCCTGCTCTCAGGTGCAGCTGCACTCCCAACAGCTGAAAAATACAGTCTGAACAGCCAAAGGAGGGAGTGCCCATCTCCCAGCCTAGGAATATTAAACAGCAACTGCTTCTGATGCCTATCTATCACCATCTATGCAACTCCTCCTGAGATTGGCACTGACAGCGCAGAGGCTTTAAATAATGCTTTGGAGGGAGGTTGGCTCCCCCGTGCCTGGGTTCAGTAGGGAAAATAGGTAATAACCTATTTAATCAAGCTGGGAAGAAAGCTACGGAGCTCAGCAGAGTGATGTGTATTCTCCCTGGGCAGTAACTGTTGTGACAGTGGGTGAGACATTTGGGCTGCCACAGCTGCATCCTGCTTGGATAGAGCCTGAATAGTCAGCTGGCAGGTTTGTGCCTGCTTAGACTGGGTTCACTTCTGTGGCATGGCAAAACACACCTGTGTCTGGGGGCTGTGGGATGAGCTGCCCCTGATCTCAGCCTGCTCTGTGGCAGAGAGTGTCCCAAGCTCCCAAGTGTGGCACTGAGGGGCATCACTGTCCACCAAGACAAGCCCACACCCTCTTGCCATCCATGCCGAGGAGTTTTGGAGTCTGGTTAAGTCTCTCATCTCAACGATTCCATTCCCGGTCACTGCACAGTTAGCAAGCAGCTGCATGGGAAAGGCATTTTCTTTATCAGTTTTAAACCTTTTGACTTTTCAATCCATACAGAAGATAAGGGAGCCTGAACTGGATGTCTCAGTCCAGACCATACCGCTCACAACTCAAATTCCCACTGTTATAAAGACAGCAAATTCCCCTAGAAACCTTGCCAGCAACTACTGGGCTTTGGGAGCCTCAAAGCAAGTCATGTTTCAAAACTGCCCACTAGGCACTAGATTTTGTTAGAGAATTGCATCAGCTCATACCTCTGTAAGGACATATTTCATGTTATTTTGTCACCCTTGCTGGCAGGAACATCAGAGGATTGCCTGTGGTAATCTGGTTGGGAATATGCGCCTTGTTTGCAATGAAGTCAAGGTGGTGCGGAGGATACGGCTGTTGTGAGCTGTCACAGCTGGAACCACCAGATACCAGAAAAGCAAAGCAGTTCAGAGAGGGCCGAGCTGTGAAAATCGGGATTTGTATAAAAAAACCCAGGAAGTTTTGATAGAAGTGGTGTATATAAATAAAAATGAGAAAAATATAAAAAGAGAGTTACAGAAGCTGAAACCAGAAGGAAAGAGCAAATGATGAGCGGGCAAGTCAGCCAGAGAAACTCTATACAAGGTAGAAGAACTGAAGACATAGGGCCTGCTTGCCCCTTTTACATCCCTGTGCACAGCACACTGAGATGTGAGCGAGGAACAGAGCGGCTGTGCCTCTGTGGAAGCCACTCAGGCAAATGTTGTCTCATCTCCAGTGCCAGACACAGCTCTATCCACTGTGTGCAAGCACATATGGACAAACACTCAAAAGAGAACATTTTTTTTAAAAAAATTTACTGCATAGAGCATGCCAGCCCAACAGCATTTGGAAATATATTTTGAAAAATATTTTCTGTTTTGTTCTAGTCCAGTGGCTATGTAGACTGTGCCAAATGTGCTTGCTACCCACTGCTACAAACGAAACCCGTGATACTCCTTATAAGCTTTTTATGAAGACAGACTTGATTTCAAGTTACACTTTTCTTTGCTTTTCAGAGCTGTTTGAATGTCCTGGTATACTACTTCTCTCCTTGAAGACAGCCTCTTCATCTTCTGCATTCCTCTCCTACGTGTGAAATCCTGCACTGCCAATGATGTACCATGTCTCTACTGTGTCACCCACATCCCAGGGTACTGTATCATCATCCACTGGCATCCAATGCTTTATCAGCTCTGAATCTAGCTCTTTATCACCTGAGTTTAGGAACTGTATACCAGTTTTTCAAGGGAATTGCCTCAGTTGTGATCTTTTCAAGGCACTAGTGCAGGTATTTATTTAGTGGGAACTTAATTATCCATCACTGTGATACCAGTCAAATGGCAGTGTTTATCAGCAATTAACCAGTGACAGATGAACCCTCCCAAAAATATAAAAAGAACAACATTGTGGAGCGTGTGATGACTTTCATTATATATTCAACATTCTGCAGCATGATACATTACAGAAAGTGCCAATTTTTCTTTTCAATTGCTTTGAAAATCTAGCAGCAGGCACCTCTGGGAGGTTTCTCATTTCATTCAAGGCACATTTATTTAAAATGGGTACAGAGAATAAACAGGACAGCTAAGCAAATGGTATGGAATGAAGAGGGGGAATCATGAACAATAGATTTGATTTTCAGTGCCATGACAACAATTTCTGTGCACAAGATACATGAAATTAGGCAAAGTCCTGCCAGAGAGTGGACAAGTCGAGGCACTGAAGTAATTAGGACATGGGCAAATGCATAATAGGGAGCTTGTTGTGCTGGCCAAAGCATACATTAAGGTCCTACCAAGAGCACTTGCCAAGCACAGCAAGGGAGTGTTCTTAGTATAACAAGATTGGTATTTCAAATGTACAGGCTATAACGGCCTCCAGCGGAATGCATCAGACTCCACTCTTTTTGCCTGAGAGGGTTGTGTTGACTTAAAGGGTATCTGTCAAAGCCATGCTTCGTAGAAGCCACATTTGATTGCACAGTGAATATTATTGTGCTTCTGTGAGGGTCTTCTACCTTGGAAGGTAGTGAGTTCACTACCTTAAACATTTCTGTGAATGTCTTGCATGTGTTGAAGGTGGCCTCTCAGTCATGCACAGAGCAGAGCAAGCACTAAGCAGAGTCCTGACAGGGTGCTGATAAAATATCATGCCAGCATTAAAATTTAATGTACTCTCAAAGGCTCAGATCTAAGCCAAATTAGAAACAATTTTGCTGAAGCACTTTCCTTCAGTAAAGACTGCTGTGACTGGGTACTTCAGAGACAGAGCTGTTCAAAAGTATTTTACATTATTAGCTGTTTCGGGAGTCCACCTTTTAATCATGGCATTAGTGTGCTTCACTATGTGCTTCGTACTTAAGAAATGAGCAATACTAGTTTCTCTCATAGCTAAAATATAATTACTTCAAGCACAGAGGAGTGACAGAAGGCTTCAAACTAACACATGAAAATCTTAGAAAGCCCTGAAAACTGAAACTGGATACTCAGGATATAAATATCTAAGGAATTTTTACTGTGTATTCCGTGAGTGCTCCAGATAGTCTAAAAATGATCATACTCTAGGCAGAACACAAAACCACAGAGGTGCATTTATCTACGCGTGCACGGTGTCTGAACACTCAACACCTTGGTTCTTTGACACAGCAGAAGAGAGCAGAGAAAAGGAGAACATAACAGAGTAAGAATGGAAAAATAGACAGGTCCGTACCATGGGTAAGTCTTATTTGCTCTTCTCCCTTATGAAGAGCAGCTGTGAGTGGCATGAACTGCCTGGTTCACCCCAGCTTGGAGACAACACGCTGACATTCAGCAGTTTGACTGTGCCCTCTGCTGTTGACAGAAATACAGAAAGGACCTACGTGTCTTGGAAGTGGTTTCCAGGTGAACCAAAATGGATTTGTTTCTTGAATCAAACATTTCTCCAAACTTGTCCAAGCATGCTTGCAGCTGCAAAAACAAAGGTAAATAAGAAAATTGCTACATTGTCCTTTCTTTGTTTGCAAAAACACAGTCCCAAATGCCACAGAACAACCACTGCAACTCATGGAATTAAACAGTCTGAAAATGGCTATTTATCTGTCGCCTGGAACAATTTGTCCAGCTGTTGGTTGGAACCCCAAAGGAGATCTGGAAGGGCTCAAAAGGATCATGAAATGTTAACAGATTTCAAAATAGAGATACTGATCTATAAAATAGCATGAATAACAACAATCAAAGTAATTATAAAAGGGGGAGGGGAAGAGAGTCCTTTGCCTTCAGAGAGTAAAATCACATCATGTTTACTTGCTCTTCAGAGCAGACTACTTTAATCAGGCATAAGAAAAAGAGAATTGATATTTGCAGACTGCCATTATGGCCTGTTCCTTCTCCCCAGCCCCAGAGAAACTCCACTGTTGACACTGAGGCAAGGCCCTAAAGACCTTGACCCCAAGGATGGGCCACAAAGACTATGCTATATGCAAAAAAATCGACAATTGTTGGTTTAAAGTATTTGAGTGTTCAAGACAAACAGTGCAATGATTCAAATATCAGCACAGGAAATGAGAGAAGGTGAACGTTCTGTAGCATTTCTAACCATTTATTGCCTTGCACTCACAAATTTTAATTAACTTACCCCTTGAAGCTTGTCTTTGATATTGGAAATAAAGGTGCTTAAAACCTCACTAAAATGAAAAAGATCAACAAGTATGAAACAGACATGTAAGTTACTGAAATGGACAGAAATTGAAAAGATCACAGTAAGCAGGAGGCATGAAACTGCAAGGCACAGGACATAGTGCCTAGTGTAAGCACAGAAATGCTTACTGTAGGGAGCATAACCCTTTGAAGTCACCTTACTTTTTTAAGAAAAGCCTGCATTCTGCTAGTAGACTAAGGAAAAAATATATACACAAGCACATATATATCATCTACATTAAAAAAATAATTTTTTTAACTCTCCCATTTTTGGCCTAGCATTTGCACATTTCTCAAAAGTTTTAGTTGGCATTTACACATCTGTCCATGAGCTGCTGGGGTGTTACCACCGTGCTGTCTGCTCCGGAAGGACCCAGCCTCAGCAGAGGTGACGTGCCAGTTGCTGGGATACATGGGTATTGTATTTGGACTAAAATAACTGTGGGGAAAATATGGGAAAAGCTTCAGCATCAACAAAGCCCAAGCCAGGAAGAACAAATACTGCAAATGCTTTTCTCCTGAGATTACGCCTGTGGTTTCTGTTATCCGTCCTTTTAAGTTGAGTCAGCCTATCAGGAACCAGGCTATATTAATGATTAACCTATCAAACCAAAATGCAAGGATGGTTGCTAAGCAAAGTGATACTCTACTTCCTCTCTGAAGATTCAGGTCATTTTAAATCAATCATTTAGTCATCCGAGTTGCAACAATCAAAAAGGTGGAGGTCAGGTAGAGTCCAGTTATGAGAATTAGGCAGGGTTTCTGAAATCTTTCTAGCTTTATGGAAAGATATTAATTTTATTAGTCAAACTTGCAGGGGATACAACTGACAAATGATATCTTCGTGAAGATAATAAAGCTATTTCTATAAACAGGCTTGTGATCTGGGAGTGAGTCAGGAGTGTAGGAAGGAGCATAATTCATTTAAAGAAGAAACAAAGGATAATTAAGAGTTCTAACTAAACATTTAAAGCTATTTGTTAATTTCTCATAATTCTTTTACAACCCCCCTCCTTTTCTCTAATAGGCACTAGAGAATAAAATTCTTCATTATCAGAAACCTAGTGCCCATTGCAGAAGAGAAGGAGAAACAGCCTGTGTTGATAAAAGGCTTTTTAAAAAAAATGTGTTTCATCTTGGATGTTACATTATAAAATGTACAGAGCTAAGAATTATTTATAGGTGCACTGGGGAGTTTGCCATCTTTCATTTTTGAGTTTGAAACTTAGTTTTTTCCTTAAAGTCCTTTAGGACCTACATGTACATTTAATTTGTGACATCTGGCAAAGATCAGATACAAATTCCATTAGCAAATTACACTTGTCTGTTACCAAACCCACAATATATAAAAATCTTATATATAAGTAAAATTACAGAGATACGTGAAAATATACAAAGGTATAATCATTGCACCTTCCACTGCTCACATATATGCTTAGCAATCTCCTTGTCTGTCTTAAATGTGAAGGGCATCCTCAGAATCCCTTTGATCAGTCCAAACACAGCCTGTAATATTTTGAGAAATACAGGCTTCTGCAGAGAATCAATACAGAGAGAAACCCCTGCTGATCAGATAAAGAAGGACAAAGGTAAATTCAGGTTAGAGTTTTGTTGTTCCTTGTGGCTTAGGGCTGAGTATGTTACATAAATCACATTGCACATAAACCCCGTTCTCTTATCGTGCAATTTTTTCCAATCAGAGATTATCTAAAACCTGAAAATATACTTTTCTTGGAGAAATATGTCATGTATGAAGGGGAAGAAAGAGCTACAGAGAGTGATAATCACCAGCACAGAAAGAAAATTTCCAATAGATGTCTACATACCGATCATACTTATCCTTTATTTTGTTCTTATTTACTTCAAAATTTTCAAAGACATTTTTCAGTCTTCCTGCACCAAAATTAAGTGATTTTTTTTCTTTTGTGTCTTCATCAAATAACTGTGGTTTTGTCTGGTATTTGGTAAAAATACTGGGCTCACTCTGTTGCACAAAAGAAAGAAAAATGTTGATGTATAAAAATAATCAGAACACTAATTAGCAGAAAACATTTGTGTACCAAGTATTTTGCAGACAGATCACAGTGATTGGACATGACAGATCAGATTGGATGAGGAGATTAAGAATTGCATGAGATTATGGCTCATTTAGGGTGCCTAGTTAGATCGACTCCTGGTGGAACTAAGACCCAGCCCAAATTCCCCCAGACTCAGTTTTTTCTCTCATCTTGAGGATTTTCAGTTGGTTGCAGTCATCACATATGCAGATTTTTTTTCCTACATACTCAACACAGAGACTGCGAAATGATTCCAGCCTTCTTGGAATTGTGGAAAAGCTAAGGATGCCAGTGGGAGCTTCCTGTACACCAATCTAAAGAAAATCCTACTGAAGTTCCTGGGGGATAATACCATTTTGCTGCCAGCTAGCAACATCTCTAGACTGCAGATCATTTTTTCACATGCTTGAATATACGTATCAGAACAAGAAATTTAATATTAATATGAAAGCTGCAAAGACCTTCTTAATTCTACAAACTTTCCTGGCACTGTGTGACCAAAATGGAAATGCCTTTTCCTTAAAACATAAGAAAATACAAGCTCCATTAAATTGCCTTCTTTCATTGTGAAGAATGAGTTTCTTTTTTTTGTGTGTCTGATGAACAGCTGCCACAGCTAATGGGCAAGATCTCCAGCAAAATGCAGAGGACAGCAGATAGGATCTGGAACTTAAGGACAGCCTAGGGCCAGCCAGCTGGCACCACTGCTCTTTCCTAATCTTTGCTCTCAGGTGTCTTTATTCTGATCTGGTGCTATCTGTTAGTGGCAGAGGAACTATTTTAGTGAGGCTGGTAACATCAGAAAACATGTTCTGTAGGAGAAGGACTTTGATCATAGAAGTTCTTCATCCAAAATCATTCAAGCATCTGCCATAACAACGATACAGCAAGGTAATTTTCAGACAGTGGAAGTAAATACTAAATACATCTGTCACTCTGGCAGAAAGCTAGTGAAGAAGGTTTTTTTCACAGAAGGAATATATGGAATATTTTACTTTAGGTGGTCTAAAGACATTAACTTGAGAATAATGTCATATTATTTCAATCATTTTAAAATGTGATTAAAGAAAATAATATCCATCACAATAAAAATTGTTAGTAATCTGTTATAAATACTAAGCTTTCAGCCAACCAGGGTGCTTTTTTATCTAGTCACAGTCAATATGTATATGGATCGAGAAGATAACTTGATTTCAGCAGTTGCTAACATTTTCAAATCCTACCACCTGATTTCAGTCTTTTCCATTAACTTTGAATGGTGGCTGTGTGCCTGCACAGGGCTGAACAAGAGGGAGACTCACGTCCTGGGAGTTGTGCTGTCCCAGCTGCGTACCCAGCTCCAGCGGCGCTGCTGCCGACTGCACGTTCTCTGGGTAGAACTGGGAGCCGAAGAGCAGCTGAGAATCGCTCAAACTTGAGTAGTCACTAGGAGCACTGCTCCGGCTGGAAAACTTATTAGGCCTGAAATGGGGCAGAAGAGGTTGTGGATGAGTCTCGAGCAATTAAAAAGCCAAACAGAATTCCCTACATGACCTGCCGGAACTGTTCAATCATGGCCCACCCCAACACATTCATTTTCACTCTCCACTTCAAGGGTATTGTTCCTATAACTGCACAGTGTTTAACAGTGTGTGGTTTTGCTACACAGCCAACTCACTTATCTTAATGTGCTGCACCCAGATGAACACAATGGAGTAGCTCTGCATTCACCTTGCAGGGGTGAAGATGTTTCTCCAGCATGTCCTACAGATGGAAGACCAAAACCAGGACTGGCCAGCTAACTCAGTTCATCCTACCTACCTAGTCAGTCAGTCCTAAATTAAAGGACACCTTGGGGTTTGCTCCTAGCAAATAATTGCTGTTGTAACTCAGCTGCAGCTTGGCTTATTTGGAAGGCAGCTCCAAAAGGGTAAACCTTTTGGACTACCAGTTGGCACTTATTCTCCAGGTGCCTTCAGTCTGAAACACTCAAACAACAAATAAATAGGTAGCATATGGCTGGACAAATGGACCTGAATTGTTAGAAATATTTCAAACATAGTAATGTGTTACTCAAAAGTTCTCTTCTTTCCCCTGAGCATCACTCAATAAACCTTTTCCAACTAGCCTTGACTTGTGCTGTGTCGCTCTGACTCTATTCCTCTTCAGAGACATGGCTTCTGCCGCTTTATGGACTAGGATTATGGCATGGTACCAGCTTCCCTCAGCCAAGGGTTTCCCTGCACAGCTGCATCACTTCTCATTCAGACAGAGACTGGCTTCAGTTTTTTGCCAGCAAAGATACTGATTTTTTTCATTTTTTCACATGATCACTATTCCATTGCTTACAAGGTCTGATGGAATGCTTAGGCTAGGTCAGGTTTATACTCCCAGTTCTTGCTGGTTTTTAAACTATGAAAATGGAGAGAGGTGTTAGTGCCTTTGGAACTGGGAATTACAGACCAAAATTAACGAAAGCGATTTTTGCGCAGGGTTCTCCTTCCATATCAAATCATATAAGTAAAGGAGAAGGAACAGGAAACTAATTCATGTGTATAACAAAAGATGATCACCCCAACATTTATTAGCAGTGATGTGTTCAGCTAATCCCCAGTTTTGGAAAGAGCCCAAACAACATACACACAACAGGGAAGGGATTTAGTAGCAGTACGTGAACTGCTCAGTCTCCCTCTTCATTATATGGTATTGTATTAATACTTTTGGCTTTGAGCTCACAGAGTACACTGAGGTGCAGGCAAAAATAGATGAGGTATGGGTTTCTGGATTCTCAAAAAGCCTACTAAGTTGTGCATATTCAAAAATTCTCCTTTGATCTGTCTCTGGACCCCAAATTTACTAAGAAATAAATCTTGTTTCCATCTCAGCTAAGCTTTCAAAAAAAAAAAATTAATTTTTTTTTTTAAATTCTTAATTTACAGCCAATGTGTCAGAGACAGATGTGATCAATGCGATGTAAGTATCACATCTTCCGCACCACTTTTATAAATCCTCCTGTCTTCTAGTCCAAAAAGCTCTCTCTTAGTTTAAGGAAAGGTTTTTATAACCCCTAAATGCTTTACTGCCCTATCAAAACCCCTTTAACAGTGTCTGGTATCACATCCCATAACCTGCTCGTTTTCTTGGTCCCTTCTTAATGCCTGAAGTAAAAGATTCCTATAACAAAGAGTTTTATGACCAGTATTTTGAAGACTATTTTGCTGAGAGGGCTTTATGAGCCAAGTGACTTCACAGGCTTACTCTGCACTGACACTCTGACCAAAGGCAGCTGTCAGCTGCTCTGGAGCCTCATTTTTCTGTTTTAAGTCCACTGTCTCAGAGGTTGTTTTGGAACGGTGGCACTTCCACAAATTAGGGAAGGGAAACAAAACAGATGTCTCTTTTGAATACATTCATTCCCCCGAGCAACACATTTCTTTCTCCCTTGCTTAACACCACCGGCAATTAATTTAGTAATGAGACCATCTGGGCAAGACATCAGCTTGGCCACACTTGGCCCAGGCCTATCCATGGCAGCAAGATCAGACAACTGCAATCAGATCTGTGATCCGATCCATGATCAGGCAACCACCGCTCTTCTAACCACCTGACCCTTCCCTGATGCCTGAGCTGCAGGGATGCATGCTCCATCCTAAATATAAACCCTTCCTTATAAACAGTGAGGAAACATCCTGGATATTTAATCCCGGTTAGAAGTCCCTCCTAGGTGATGCAATAGTTTATCTCAGGAGGACTTTTAGCTTTCTGGTAACACAAGCTATTCCCCGAACTGTTAATGCGTTTGTGTCCATAGTGTTCCTACGATATTTGTACTATCACATGCACCCAAAGAAAAAACAGGTTTAGAAATGTAAGATAAGTGCCATTGTAACACATTGTCAGCTCTAAAAAATGCTAAATAATTCTCTGCTGATCAATGGAACAGTTTCTTCTTCTCACCTAGCTTTATGCAAGGTATTGCAATATTGGCAACTTCAACCCCTTCTGTAATATGAGCATGATCTAAACAATTTCCAGCCCTCCGCATATCTGGGGAGTCAGCTAGTTCTTCACAGTCTCGGTTTCCCTGTTGTCAGCAGCAATTCCCCCTCCACAGAAGTTAGATCTTTCACGAGCCTCTTTCACATTTTTTAAGTTCCAATTTCCACTTCCAAATATTTTAGCCCAATCACATGCAAATATTCACCTTTCATTCAAAGGTTCTGCCTTGCCCCCAAACAGCTGTCAGATACAACACACCAAGAGAAATACAGCATGTGATAAATACCCTCTTCTCACGTTTCCTAGATGTTTCTAGGGGCACTGGCAAGCTAAAACTTCACAACTTTAAATTTTCATGGGCCTTATCAGTCTTTTATATAATCGTTAATTTTTACTCTGTTGCTTGGATCTATCTTTACACGCCAACACCAAAGTTTAGAGTCAGTTGGAAAAGCACATTGAACCTTCTACAATGTGCAAAATAACATTTATCCGCAGTGCTGCTGTGATTTTATGTGGTTCTGTCATCCCCACTGCAACTGTGCCAACATCCCTCTTCTTCCCAAGCACTGTGGGTGAAGCTCACTTACACCTTCCTGACATACCTCTTCAAAGTGCAGTAAAGCCTCTTTCCCAAAGAAGAGATCTTTTTCTCCTGGTTGTAATCTTGAGTGGGATCAGTGCCATATAGTTCTCCTGATTCCCCTCCAGAAAATCTCCCAGCCCTTTCTTCTCCTCCTTATCTAGTGACCAGGGCTGCATCACAACAAAACCAATTGAAATTCTGGGAGCTGCTGTTCACCTGCTTTCTCCTGGCTTTAGTCTGTATCTATAGGAACTGTCTCCAGCTCAGTTATGCTGCTCTCATTGTCAGTATTTGCTGCCTGCCAATGCGTTCAGCAAATGAGCAAGGATCGGTGTTGGCTTTGGGTGCAGAGGAACTTCAGCATCCAGGGGCCTGGAGGAGTTTAAATCAAGGAGTTCTGGCTGCTATTGCAGCTTCCAGCCATTTGCCATCTCTTCACTGGGAACAGCCACAGCATAAAATTATTTTTCTGTTTTCTATCCCTTGGAATGGCATGACCTGCTTGCTACGAATAATTTCCACCATATCCTAAAAGGAATTTCTACAGTTTGGTACTGGCCCTAATGCACTAACTACAACCAAATCCCCTTTGGTTATTCAGCTCAAATGCTGCCTCCAGTTTCCAGGTTTTAGGCTCTGGTCTTGTTTTAATTCCTCAAGGTCATTTTTACTTTCTATGAGCTACTCCATTATTCATTCAGCTGTGATTCAATATTGCCCAGACGTTCTTCACCTTGAAACTGTGCTAGCCCTTTTTCCTGAGCTGGTTGCAGGGCCTTTTTCTTA
Organism: Pedionomus torquatus; assembly: GCA_013398155.1. Classification (NCBI taxonomy): domain Eukaryota; kingdom Metazoa; phylum Chordata; class Aves; order Charadriiformes; family Pedionomidae; genus Pedionomus; species Pedionomus torquatus. Next base: position 16,270 of record VZRU01005172.1, on the reverse strand, counting down.
GGACGTGATTGGGTTTCCACGGAGATGCCCTGTTTACTTAAACAAAATATATCCCCAACCACATTAAGAATCAGACACCTGGAGACAAGGTTTTTTGCACCCCCAGTCTGAAACCATCTTCCAGCCAGTACTTACAGCCCCAGTTTCTCCTTTTTCCAAGGCTTGGGATTTTTATGGATGCTTTTTCAGTCTTTGTCCTGGCAGTGTCCTTCTCTTTCTTCTTATTCTGGGACTGTAGGAAGACTTCAAAATATGCCACCCTGCTATGTGGGATGGAATTTCACGGGATAATGGATTGAGTGAAGTTGTTAAATTTGGAAGTTTACTCTCAGCAGCAGAAATAAGCCACAGATAATAATAGCCCAAGTAGGCCTTAATTTTCAGCATCCTTTTTGAATGCTTCTTTAATATTATCATCATGTATTGGCCTTATGTATTCTCTGGCAGGCTTTTTTGCTTCTTATGTCTTTAGAATCAGGTATATTAGTAGCTTTTATGCCTTTAGCAAATTACTGCTTTTCTTACGGAACAAGAAAATTCTCAAATTCAATTTAAAATTGTAACATATCAATTTCTATTTTTCTGGGTTTTACTGTTTTTCATTTCTTGAAGGATGCCTTCTCATTTTCAGTAGTCGTCTTTACCTTCTCAGTCTGGTACTGGTCCTTCTGGTGTCTGACCTGAGAGCTCATAGGCATTTGTTCAGAGCTTCAACATGAGGTCTAAATAATATCTATGCTTCAGGCAAGCCTTTAACCCTTTTGGCTGTCCAGTTTAATTTAGTTTTAAAGAGCTTCCTTATTACTACATCAGTGTCTTTTTTTTGAAATTAAACAATAGTTGATTTTTTTGGCTTCTGTTTCTCCTGCAGAGGTGTTGACTCCAGTTCACCACTGTCGCTCTGATGGTAACACTGCAAGAGTAATGCCCTGGACGCTCAGGACCAAGGCAGATGCGTATCTTCCTGAGGGATTTCCCTGGCTGACACAGGTATTTATGGTGTCTGAAAATGTACTTTCAGCATCACGCCCCAGTGACGCTTATCCAGTTGCTAAAAGGCTGATTGAAGCATCATTGCTTTGGTGGCTGCTGTTCACACATCCTCTGTGATCTTTCTTCACCTGCCCTTCTGGCTGGGCAGGCAGCTACGCTGCTCTCACTCGGCACTTTCCTTAATGAAGTCTGGCATTTCAATCCACAAAAATTGTGTCATTTGTTGATACACTTGAATTGAGTCTAAGTTTTTTCCTCTGTATAGCTGTCACTCTATCCATGTGACCCCCTCCCACCTTCTTAAATAATTGGGACCCTGATATTACAGTATCCAACTAGATAATCTGCCTTCTCCTGTGTTTCTAGGATCAATATTATGTCAATAATCATACATAAAAACTGGAAAAATAGGGATTTTGGTTCCCCCACCCTATTTCTCAGGCTACTGGCAGTCATGAAGAAACACATGTGCATATGACAGAGAGATAATGAATAAAATAAAACTCGGAGCAATCTTGGGCTTCTGCAGAACCTCTGCCATGAGGGTATTGTGTCACTAGAGCCCTGCATTTCTTAGGGATGTGGTGGCAGCTGCTCTCAGAAGTAACACCCCAACTCAAACTTGCAAAGAACTCACAGCATGATTCATACTCCTGCCTAGATTATATGCTGATTTTATGTTTAATTTTTAAAGCTCCCTGAAATATGTTATTCTGGGAATTAGACAGCATAACCTGCTGCAGTGAGAAAGGTTTCTAGTCACAGATGTGAGCTGGGAAAAAGTAATCAACACCTTTTTCCCTGATTTCAAACACACACATGCACATACTCCTATGAGTAACTTTTTTTTTCCTTTAGAAAAAGTTAATTCTCCTCCTGAGAACCTTCTCCTCTTTCTGAACTGCTCCAAAAACACAGCTGCATTTTCAGTAACGTTTTATGCCCTATTTGACCTTTTGAATTCACTTGCAAAAAATGCAGTATGCTGAGGAGTGGGCGTTAAAATCTTGCCTGTATTCTTGCTGCATTAATAAATGAGTTAAAAGGGAAGACTTTGTAGCTGACAGGATATTTGGGAGGAGGAATCCACGTGATCCCTTTCCAGATAGCACCTGTATTATTTCTATTCATTTCCTTTCCTATTGCGTGACTCACAGAATGATTTATATGATTTTTTTTAAAAGTCTATATTCTATATTTTATATAGAATATAAAATATAATTATATATTATTATATATAATGTTATGTATTTTTTAACATATTCTCTACATTTCCCCTGCTCAGTCTCTGACCAGAAAGTCAGTCACAGACTTTCAAAGTACTTAAAAGCAACTTATTGGAAAAAAAAGAAAAAAGAAAAGTGCAGGTACCAAGAAGACAATAGAATTATGTAATGCATATTTATAAAGACAAAACCATGACAGATATAAACATGTTCTTCCCTGAATTGGCTCCCCTTTGACCCCCACATCTGTGCAAAATTCAATTAATTCATATATATGACACGCATTTTTATAATGGGCAAGGAAACCACTATTATGTTTTCATTATCATCCATCATTGTGGTAACATCAGGCGAAAGAGACAGTATGACTAAAACTGTGAATTTGAACAACAGTTAGTTATGTAAGTGGGTTATTTAACAAACAGAGGCTCAGAGGACCAAATTTATCAATTAGCTTCTCCAGAGTCAAACAAGGGATAAATCTTGCTCTGTTTTTTAGCCATATGATGCAAAAGGTGATGTTCAGCTGTAAAAAATGCAGCCTCTTACGTATTTGTTCTCCAGATGTTACATCCAGAGAACATTTACTGTATCACTATATGTTGTAGAAGTGGGGAGTTCAAGCTGCTCCCTGACATGTATTGGGAAGAAAAATTAAGCCATGCATATAAATGCAGGATATGGAATAATTTTAGAGTTACATAACGCGTAACAATATGGCAAATCATGATTCATTTTATCTACCCTCTGCACAAGGCGAAAGGGAACGTTTAACTTATCTAATTAGACGTAGAGAGACCACAGGACTCCCCCAAATAAACCTGACCACATCTTTCAGCAAATGCTGGATTTTAAATTCCTGGCAATGGTGGATCTCTCACAGTGGCTGGCAGGCTGGGAGCAATGCAGGCACAAACAGGATCATGGAGGAGGCTAATTAACCATCATTAACCAGATTGTAATTAACCAGAGAGCTGTGTTTCACCCCATCACTATCAAACACCCAAAGTGTTTAATTTTATGGACAATTTCCTCACGATCTTTCCTCCCCACCCTGTGGCCCAAGCTTACCCGGTGGTTGTCGGCGTGCTCAACATCTCCTTGATATTCCAGAGGTTAAAATTCATGATTTTTTTTTTCACAGCTGATACCCTTGCTGGGAGCTCCCGGCCTTCACCATGGCCCTATCACGCACGGCCTCTCCTACCTGGTGGTGGCCATGCCACCTCGCCCCCCTGCAGAGCGAAGGGAAATGGAGAAAGAGGGATAATCCCCACTCAGGGTGGGGGGACTGTCCCCCTGTGACCCCCCAGTGTGGGGAGCGCCCGGGGGGGAGCAGGGCCCCATGGGCTGAGGGCAGACCTGGTTGACATGGCGACCCCCGGGCTGGGCCCAGTGTCTCTCCATGGATCCCACCCCAGAGCGGGGGGCGTTCCTGGATCTCACCCCAGGGACATGGATCCCAGGATCAGTCACAGCTCCAGGTTCTCCCCAGGAGCCCCAGGGCAGGTGCCTGGCCAGAGCCTGAGGCACAGGGGGCCATCACAGGGCAGGGGAGGAGGAGGAGGAGGCCCAAGCCCCCACAGGAGCACTCACATCCAGAGACTGTGTGGTCTCTCATGTAAACACCTCTTGCAGAAATGCAGTGCTATTTAATTTTACCCATTAAAGATATGACAAAAACAATCCCTTGTCTAAACACTCCCTGGAGAAAGATTCTCAAATATGGTTTTACTGGAATTTTTTTTCCCTGTACTTCTGTAGCCTCCGTCTTCAGGAATGGAGAACAGGCACGCTTATGTGCCTATTTTTCTCTTCTTTAATTCAAAACAATTTCAATACTGGTTAGAATGTCTGGTTGCTGGCTCTGGAGATACTCCATAAGTACTAAACCATTGTAGAAATACGGTTAATATACATTCTTGGATAGATGAAGGGAGCTACTCACATTCCCCTTTATGCTTTTTGGGTTTAGTATAAAAGGCAGCCTGGAGCTTAGAGGTGTCAAAACAGTGGCTTTCTTGATGTATGTATCTGGCTTCCTAATCATATCCCACAAAAATAAGGCTTTCACTTAAAAAAAATAAATAAATTTTTTAAAAAAATAATATATATATATATTCTGGACTTATCTGGACTTATACCCATAAAAAACTTATTGGAGTGACTTTGTTGCATTGTTTTAGCTTGTTACCAAAGCACTAGGACTGGTATAAATAGCTCAGATTTACCATGGTGGCCTGTTAACTCTCAGATTGAGCCTCTAACGGGTGAATTTTCTAGCACCAGAGTGGTGAATTGCAGCCTGGGTTGTGTTCCTGCTTCAGGGATGGGATAATGGCCCGGGCAGGGATGGTCCAAGGCAGCTGTGGGCTGGAAGGCAATGCTTCCTCCAGAGAGTCATGCTGATGGGAACATTAATGTCTACTGCACTTGTTGAGTAAATAAAAGCCCTGTTCTTCTTCTGAACTGCCTACAGCTCCGTTGTATAGCCCGGTGCATGGCACTGCTGCCAAAAGCCTTGCTGTGCATCCAGGTCCAGTAATGCCCTGCATCATAAATGGTAATTTTCCATCATTTTATTGTTCATAATTGGAAAGTTGGCTCAGATCTCCCTTCAGAAGAGATTGCAAAGCACTGTACCCCTTTACAGCACTTCCACTGCTCTTAGGAAGGGATTTGCCAATGCTTTGCACATCGGCAATAAGGCTCGGCATGTTATTTTAGTTATTATACAGAGCTGTTCTGTGTGGATGGAGCTTTCTGGTTTAAACATCTACCGAATTTGTGGAATATGATAAATGAGATTTTTATATTTCCATCTCTCCTGACAACGGAAATAAATTTCTATAATGAAACACATTTTTTTAATTATAGGTCTGACAGCTACCTCCAGTTCCAGTCCCCCCCATCCATAACATGCTCTGGGGAGATTAACTACGTTGCCAGGCGCTGGCTCACAGCTCTCCTTATATCTGAAGTAACAGACTGTGCTTCTAGCATTAGGGAGTGTGGCCAGATACTTGAAGCCTTTCATTTAGTAAAAATTATCAGAAGCTGACAGGAGATGGACAGCAATGTACTTGGTACATCCCTCAACTTTTTTTTTCCTTCATAAGCACATTTCATTACAAACTCACAGGAGCTCTTCAGTTAGCAACATGTGAGTCTTCAAGGGCAGTCAGAGCCATTATCCCTTTGCCCGAAGATCTTCATCACCCCAAGATGGATATCCCTGGCCATCGTCCTGGCTGTTCTCCTTCTCTCATTTGGATGAGATCCCATTCCTGTGCCCAAAAACAGAGATAGAAAAGAATGATAAATCCACACTTTTAGGAGAGGCATAAGTTTATGTTCACCTTGGGTAGAACCAAAGGGTGCAGTATCAGGTTAATGTGCCAGGCAATTGCATGTCTGAGGCAAGGTGCTGCTGAGAAAGGGGCAAATCTCTTGTGGGACAGGGACCACCAGGCACATTAGGCTGGGCATCGGCACTGTGAGAAAGGGCGCCACAGTGGGGACACACAACAGCGAGAGACTCCCAATCCACAGCTTCACCTTCTGGCATCTCCCAACTCATTTTAAATTTGGTAAAAGCAGCACCAGGCGCCCCATCAGCTGCAGGGAAAGCTGCAAAGTTGGCAGGCAGGGATGTCAATTTGCCGGTGACTCACCATCTGATTTATCCTATCCATGCGATGCTCCTGCGGGAAAAGCTTGTTAATCAGGTCTGCATTTCCAATGCAGCTCCATGATTTAGGTCTCCTGTGACGAAAGTTTTGGTGAGAGTGAAGATATGTACCTCAGTGGCTTCTGGAAAGGGTTGGCAGGCTGCAGGGAGGTGCCCCAGTGTATGGCAGCATTGAGGGGTCTGTCACCTCCCAGGCCTTTGGGATGGAAAAGCCCGCTGGGGCAGAGTGTAGGTTGGGGAGTGCTGGGAAAATAGGGTGCTGCTGCAATATTCAGTGGAGAAAGCTATAGCCGTATCATACTTGGAAGAGAGTGTCCCCTTGTCCACTCCCCCAGCACAGTGCAAGATGCCGTCATCCTTCCCCAGCTGCCAGCGCATCCCCCAGCCACCAAGGTGTAGTTCAATCACTATTTCGGGGCTCCCTGTTGATGCTGGCTCTGGCACAGTGGTGGTTTCTATGGCAACTCCAGAGGTGGATGCAGGGATGGCTTCAGCCGAGGTACCACCAGCCCAGGTATCCCAGGATGTTCCTCCTAAAACGCAGGCAAATGGCTACGTGTGGCACATAATTCAGAGCCTGTAGTCACTGCATGAGGCAGGCAGTGGAGGCAATGGGGCAACAACAGTGAAAGCATCTTGTGAATGCTCTTCTCTAAATTGTTTCCAGCTTTCCCCTTGCCACAACGCCCCCGGCAGACAGCACAGCCAGCCCCAGTGGTGTGCTAGAGGCTGCTGTGCTCTGGCAGGATTTGGCCTGCCATCTCTCTGTCCCTGCTACCCATTCCAGGATCATGCTGACTGTCTCCTCCAAAAGGTCAGGTATCTGTGCTTGATATTTACCCAGACCTGTGAGGTCTTTTCAATGCTGCATCAGTGAAAGATCAAATCCCTTGACTGTGTCTGCATCCACCACTCCATGCTTTAAGGTGTGTGACTACGTGGAGCCAAGATCAACAAGGCTCAGGCAAACCCACAGCACCAAGCAACCCCTCACTGGTCTCACTGTGTACCCCTACATGTCACCCACAGATACCACCAGTATAGAGCTTACCTTCCCTTCCCAGTGCTGTTAAGTGGGCAATGTGGTATCCCTGGCCAGAGGAGCTGGACACAGCTGGATCACCAGATGTGCTCCATCCTTTGAGACAGGTGTGTAGTGCTGTATGGGGCCAAGGAGCCCCAGTATCACTGGGCATGTCATCTTATTTGTCAGTGTCCTGGCAGCCCTTGCTGTTCCCTGCCTGCTCTCGCACCCTGGTTCTCTCTGACAAAGCCCCTCTCCTGCTGCTGCCTTCACCTGCAATGGCCCCTTTCCCCATGGGGCGCAGGAGCAAGGCTGTGCCAAGGCAGAGCAGCCACTGCTCAGCTCTTTCTCTCCAAAGGGAGAGCTAGGACCTTACATCGCATTGCTCTGCTCTCCCTGGCAATGGGGAAAGGAGCAAGAGCCATCCCTGACCCACGGCACAGGGCCTCACTGGGGAACAGCTAGCCAGGCTCTTCCTCAGAAGCCTTTTTTCCCAACAGGCTGCAGCACATCCCTGCCCAGAGCAGCATAACCAGGGACGACACGACTCCAGCAGGGTAAAATTCCATGTCTTTATTTGAGGTGCTACATCACCTCCTAGGCACTGAGCTACAGGGCACCTCTGTGCTACATGAGACATCGACTGGGTCTACGACGACACAGCACTCACTGCTACACGTACGGCACGGACACGCCGTGGCACGGATGGAGCCGGACAGGGCAGTGCGGCCAGCGACAGTCCTGCCACTGCCACTCCCTCCATGCCACCGGCCACAGCCCTCCCGCCAGACAGGATCTTGTGCCAGGCTCCATTGCCACAGCAGTGTAGAAGCCGAGAGGGGTTTCCGAAGCATAGTGAGAAACAGCAGCTGCTCCGGTGTCTGGCATCACGGGATGGCAGCTCCCCAGAGATGGGTCACCTACACACATGGGCATGTGCACACCCTGTCCCCGTCTTCAGGCACTTGGTGCTCGGCCAGGACTGGTCCCCAGGGCCCCGTTCAGGGCACCTCCCGCAGGCACAGAGCCTCAACGGCGCCGCTGGGGCCCTGGGCCACCCCACCGATGACAAAGAGCAGGCTGGGCGCTGGGCAGCTGGAGCAGGAGCAGCGGCCAGTGGGCATGGGGGGCAGCGGCTCCCACTTCTTCCGTGAGAGGCTGAACCCTTCCACAGAGTCCAGTGGGCAGGACTGGTTTCCTGCAGGAGACAGGACAGCATCAGCCCCACCCCACCCCAGCTCTCCCCACACCCCAGGCTCTGCCTTTTCCCTTCCATGCATCTTTGATGCCCCAAGCATCTCCAAGCCTTGGGCTGCGGGGACTCTGCAATTTCAGAGACAATTAGCAGGGGCACAGGAGAATTAGCAGTGTCCCCACAGGGAGGGCTGCTGGCACTGATGCCGCACTGCGGGCTCTGCCCCCACACTGACACACCACAGCCATCACTGTGGAATAAAGGAGGACAGCTCCAGGCCCATCAAGGCTCAGAAGCAATGCCACACCACAGGGACCCAGCCAGCACCCTTTTCCATCCCCATCACCTCCTCCTGCCCTGTGGCAGGAGGTCCGGGTTGCCCCTGGTGAGCAGGTGAGTTCTGGCAGCCCTCACCGCAGGGCTGGGGGTACTGCAGCTGGTGCCAGGCTCCCCGGCAGCCTTCCCCGCTGCATCCCCACTGCTGAGTGACAGCACTAACCTTTCCCCAGCTCTCTTGGGAGAGGGATGCAGTGCTGCAGCCCTGCACGGTGAGGCTGAGCCAGCATGGGCTGTGTGAGCCCAGCATGCTGCACACGAGCTGGGGAAAACCTGGCCAGGGTGCAAAAAGGGCAAGCGGTTCAGTGGGGTAGGGTAGTATGGTCCCCCCAGCACTTGGGGGGTACAGAAGGGAAGGACGTAGTGGGCAGAGATAAGGCCACATGGCTGTGGAGAGCGTTGTGGTACCGCCATGGTTTTATACAGCTGACTTCCCTGCTGCTACACAGGTCACTAACGTGCCACAAAGGACAGGGCTAGGAACACGGTCACACGCCTACCCCTGGCATTACCGAGGCCACCCACAGCCACCACTCTTCCTCCCAGGCAGCCGGCCACGAAGTCAGCTCTCTTCTCCCTCATGCGGGTGGCGCGGCTCGGCTTGCTCCATGCACCTGGGGGTAAAAGGGTGTGAGCATCGCTCACCAGGGCTCCTCTCCGCACACCAAGGCTAGGACACCCCCAGGCTAACAGCGCCCCAAGACCCAGGAGTGCTGGGAAGGACTTGCCATGGGTGTGAGGGGCTGATGCTCAGGGGCTGAAAGAACTGCATCCCTCAGGGATGAACACCCCTCAGCAAGACCCAGGGAGCCATCCCAGGCCCACAGAGAATGCTCTCACCGCACCCAGGGACACGGATCTCACCCTGTGCAGGATCAAACATCTCCACGGTGTTGACAAAGTGAGGACGGGAGTAGAAGTTGTGTGGCCCTGGCTGTTGCAGGCCCCCCAGGCTGAAGACAACGCCATCAGCCATGGCGCAGGCGGCAAAGGCGCGGCGGCTGGGCACGCTGGGGTAGCGCGTCCAGCTCCTCGTCTCCAAGTCGAAGGCCTCAAAGGCGGTGACGGGCAGCTTGCCCTGCCGGCCCCCTGTGCAGAGACCAGATGCTGTGGCTGCCAGCACCNAGCCCCTTGGGCTGGCAGCATCGGTGGGCCCAGCAGGATGGCGCCCACCAGTTGCAGTGCTGGGGTGGGAGGGCAGCACAGAACCACCCTGGGATGCACCAAGTCACTCCCTGGTCCAAGGAGGCATCAGAGGGAGAGGGCGGGGTTGTGGGGGGATGCTCAGCTCACCCCAGTGGCACCTACCCAGGACGAAGATCTTGTTTCCCTGCAGGAAGGCAGAGGCCCCATAACAGGGGGTGGGCATGGAGGGCAGGGGCTGCCAGTGGTCCTTTGCTGGCTCGTAGACACGCACCAGCGCCTGGGGAGAGGTGTCTGCACCCATTCCCCCCAGTGCGTAGACTGCCCCGTCTGCAAAAGAAGCAGTGGTGGGG
>VZRU01005171.1:374483-403990 GCA_013398155.1 Pedionomus torquatus | reverse complement strand
TGCTGGGTTTTTTTCCAGTCATTTAGTAATATTTGTAATAATCAGGATTTTTTTTTTTTTATTCTTGAATGCCAAAAAGACTATGTGAAAATGTCAGTCACTTGAGGCCAATAGGTATTTCTTGATTTACAATACTAGTAGCAATGCATCTTTTTTCATTATTTAAGTACTGTGCTGTCCTGACATTAGGCAATATGATCACCTGTTTGGTCAGAATATGTAGAAATTCTAGAATATCTGTTGAACTTCACTTGTCTAATGTTTTTCAGAAATATATTTATTGTAATATTTGTGCCATGTTTTATATTTAATGGCTCTTGTTATCTTCCTTTTTAGGTTACTTGAAAGGGGAGAAGTTACAAGTTGGGAAATCACTTGAGCCAGTAGACAGAGAATAAGAACTTTTATTTTTCAGAAAGCTTTTAGTGCCTTATGATTTTATAAGATTGAAGGTCTGTTTTCTCCAGAATTTATATCTTTTTCTCCATGACTTAAGCCAGAGGTCTTAGTTTTGACTTTGCTTTTGTCATGTACTTCTTCAGTCTGCTTTTCCAAGTATTTTGTGCAGATATTCAGAAACGTTGGAGCCTTATTAAAATGATCTATATTCTGGCTTTTGTAGCTGAACTTGAGGAGAACAAAGAGTCATGCAGAGACCAAAATACTTGGGAGGATGGTAGACAGGGAAATGAACCATCAGTTTCAAAAGAAGTTATTGTAAGAACTGTTTATTTATAGAAGAATGTGCCTTCTTTTCCTGTCTATTTCACATTTGAATATAGATTATTTTTTGTACCATATATTTGGGAAGACTTTGAATGTGTTTACTTGTAGTTTCAGTGCAGTAATAGAACTTTTTGATCCTGCCAGATGTTGGTTCTCCACTAAAAGCAGAATTCAAGAGCACAGTATAGCAGCCAGCTTCCTGATGAAATCAAGAGAAGCTCCATTCCAAATCACTTATTCTGACCTTTTAATGGAGAGGCAATTTTACACATTTGTTGAAACTAGATATATATATTTGTTGAAACTAGATAGATATATATATATAGATATATAAAATTGATCTTTCTTAATGTCAGTGACCGCTCTGAAAAATGTCCAGTAAATCTTTCCTATTGTACAATGCTGAATTTCAAATTTGTATCTGTTTCATTAGATATCCCATTTTGGGTGGTAGTTTCAGCCTACAAAATTTGCATTGACTTAAAAGGGAATGGGAACAGGCATTTTATTCAGTGTGCTTGACTTAGGCAATGGTGCCACTCCTGTTATTTCTGCATGACTGACAAGAAATAGAATTACAGTACAGCTTGCTTCACAGACTGTTTTTTCTAGAAATATGGGAAATAACCATTGCTTTTCCAAAAAAAATCTTGAGACATCTCCCTTTTTAAAAGAATAGATACTATATTTGTAAAAGCTCAGTCTTGGTAAGCCTTTTCATGAATGTTATCTTTTGTTATGCCTTGTGTAGCAATTTATTGATTTATTATTTTGCCTTCTAAGTGACTTTTCTTATATGTCACTGATTGTGACCCTATGTCACTTATGTTCATGTGGAAATGTCTCTAAAGTGACTTTGAAGTCTATTTCCCATTGATTTCTCCATGAAATATCAGCTCTTTGCCTGCATTAGTTTTAGACTTTAAAACTCATCTTTGAGATGATAACTTCTGTCTAAGAAACTTTATAAGAAGTGTCATGTGTACCTTGTTGCAGAAGGTGTGCAATTAACTATTCAAGTTAATTGCTACAGTTTTTTTCAGGTGTGCTGCTAGTTGCTCCAGACTTCTCTGGGAGGCTAGAGAGAGCGAGCGAGAAGAAGGTCCTGTTGCTCTGTTCTCAGCTTAATCTTTTTCAGCCACCCAGATGGAAAGCAGCTTTGTGGAAAAGGACCTGGGGGCCCTGGTGGACACCAAGTGCACCACAAACCAGCAATGTGCACTTGCTGTCGAGGTATCCAGGGCTGCATTAGGCAAAATGTTTTCAGAATGTCAAGCGAAGTGATCCTTCCCCTCTGCTTAGCACTGGTGAGGCCACACCTGGAGTGCTGTGTGCTGTTCCGGCATCCCCAGTACAAGAGAGATACAGACATACTGGACAGAGTTGAACAAAGGGCCACAAATATAGTGAAGTCTGGAGCATCTTTCCTTTGGGGGAAGGGTGATGGAGCTGGGGCTGTTCAGCCTGGAGAAAAGAAGGTTCAGGGAGGTATTACCGAGGTGGATAAATACCTGAAGGAAGGCTGTGAAGGGAGCGGAGCCAGGCTTTTTTCAGTGGTGCCCAGTGACAAGACCAGAGGCAACAAGCACAAACAACATGGGAGATTTCCTTGGAACATCAGTAAACATTTTTTTTATTGTGAAGGAGACTGAGTTCTGGCACAGATTGCCCAGAGTGGTTGTGGAGTATCCTTCCGTGAAGATTCAGTTGTATTGATGTCAACTTGGATAACCAGGTCTGGATGGCCTTGCTTTAGTAGAGGAGTTGGACAAGTTGACCTCTAGAGATCCCTCACCTCAAAGATTCTGTAATTTCATGATTGTCAGGCAGTTCTTCTGAAGTCCAGGGTAATTGGGCTCACTTTTAATAGACTCTGAGGATTTGCCAAAATGGCCGTTACAGTTATAACTTACTTCCTTGTTCTGTTTCCCTACAGGAGCATGCATATCCAGCTGATGAACTCATGCCTTTAACTTGTCGTGGACGAGTACGGGGTCAGGAACCAAGTCGAGGCGATGTGGATGATGCCTTGGGAAAGTTAGTGTTTGAAATGGTTACTGTCTCATGTAAACATCTAGGAATTGAAGTACAATTTGCAAACCATAAAACATATTTCTTCAGATGATTTATCTAGAAGCTTACATTTGTTGAAAAATATTCTATGGGTGCAGACAAGTCTGTAATTTGTCTCATAAGATTTCTTATGGGAGTGGGGAAGAAGCTGCTGGAAAGAAAGCTCTAATTGTGAACGTCTTGCAAGTTAGGCAGAAATACTTTTATTGTATCATTCCATGATGTTAACCAATGTGAAATTGTATATTAGTTGGAAAAAAAGAATTGACTAGTGAGTGAGAGGCAAAGATAGGTTTAGTTTTTTAAAAACATTCTCCAAGTAGTTTTCGTATGAAAGCCTTTCAAATATGAGCTGTCATTTGTGGTATTAATAAATTTGGCTACTAAATAGGAGTTATAAGGGTTAATTATCAGCTGCACAGACAGTAAACTATTAACCATTATGCTGGCCTTAGGTGATATTTTAAACGTTTTTTAAAATTTTGTTTTTAGTAGAAAGCTCTTTGAAAACGTAGTCAAATGATTATCATGTGTGTGGTAGCCTAAGGCCTTTGCCAAAGTATAAAACATTATATCAGACATTGAAATTCTTCGTATTTTTCCTTTTAAGATAGTTTGTAACACAAAATACATTTGGCCAGCAAAATGTAGATTTAAGGACTGTTTTTCTCAATCTTAAATTGAACAATGAGATGAGATAAATGAATTACTCTAAATGTGTTTGTAGTATTTTTTTTCTCAAGGAATGTTGTCTGTATGTGTGCTGTTTTGTGCTTATAGAGCAAATACTTAATAACAAATGACTGATGCTTTTTTTTTTTTTTTTTAAATTGGTGTCACAGCTTAGCGTCCCTAAACAGTATTGTGTTAATCAAAGCTGAAGTGTTGGTCTTAAGTACTACTTTTAATTCATTTTATGATACTGAGCCTGTTATTTTATTTTTTTTTTTTTAATGTACAAAAGTTCCTTGGTCTAGAGATTCCTGTATAAGCCTGCTGCCTTGGAGGTATTGAGAGATACAACTGATGAGAAAGAAGTGTCAAGAAAATATATTTTTAATCCTCATCATGTTTTCTTTCTAATGACCTTTTTTCTACATAGCAAGATATGATCATTTGAGTAATACTAACTTTCAGCCCCTTATGTGCATCGAATAGTGTATTTATTATTTTTCTGTATACATGCTTTTTTTCTGTTCCTAATAATCAGCTATATTTATTAGATTTCTTATTTTTTTTTTTTTTCCATTTGGCTCATCAGTCATGTTCTGTACAGGGCTTTGCAGACACAGAATGACAGGGTGAGACAGCTAGGTCAGTTCTGCTTCCCTGGAGGCCTGGGAACCATAATTGCACAACAGCCTTCTCTATAGCTGTGCAATGTGTAATCACCCTGCTTTTGTATATGTTATGCAGTTGTGTGTAGCCACTAGTTAATCTCTTTCTCTTCTATAACGACAGTCACAGAATGTCCTTATATCTTTACAAATTACAGAAAATTATAATATGTGACCATTTAATTAGAATTTTATATAGGCTCCGTGTGTAGTCATGCAGGGTATCAAACATTGTGCACTTCCTTAAATTCTTGATGCTTTTTCTTCAATAGGCAGTTGTAATTGTTTCCAAAGTTTTCAATTTGAATGCTATCACATTCTGTAAATTTTATTCTATGTGTGGTGTGTTTCTTAACAGAAATTTTGTAGGGTTAGGCCAGAGGTCCACTCAGCTTAGTATGCAATAGAACAGGCCTAGAAAAGAATATATGAACAAGACAAGCCTTATTACAATATTCCTGTTTCAAACAGCATGGATCTGACTTGGTGTTCTCTTTTTATGGAATAAATATCTGTTTATTTTAGACCTGCCACTTGCTAGTGCTGGATGGCACTAGGTGAAATTTAGTGGAGAAACAGTGAATTGTAGATTTTCGTTCACTTTCTTCATGCCATATGCAATTTAAAAATCTTCTTAAGCTTTTGCAGGCTGAAAAGCACTGGTCTGTTTGCTTACTGCTAGTACAGAAGCTGCTACGTACCTTCAGCCCCACCTTACTGCCCTGTATTGTACTGTTTTCTGTTCTGTTGTATCCCACATAGAAGTTTCATAATGAATTAACAGCATTTTCTGTAGTCTTTCACCACTGATTTTAACACTCGGTTAAATTGCAACAAATTGCAGCTTTTTCTGTAGTGGGTAAATGGAACAGTTTCTGGTAGGAGAAACTTAGCTTGGAATGATTTTTGATCTTCCTAAATCTTTTTATTATTACACTTAAATCAACGTTCTTTATTTTTTGTAAAAAAGAAAGAATAAAGGAGGTTGGAAAGACTTTGAACTGTTCTACTGGGTTTTTTGTAGGTTAGTTTGGAGAATAGGAATGCAAATTTAATTTGCTTACAATAAATTTTAAAGCTTTGCAGTAAACAAAGCTATCTTTATAACCACAGCTTGTTTTGGTCAGCTCCTAATGACAAAGGGAAGAAACTTAGCAGGGTGTTTTGATATTTGTTTAATATCGTATTGTGTACATATTGTGTACAACTAATTTTTTTTAGCAGCTTGTGGTTTGTCAGAATTTAGTTTCTAATGGTTACTATTAAAAGTATTTAATTTCTACATGTACAAGTCTATAATAATTCTGCTTTAAATTTTGTTTCATAGGTTTTCACTGACCTTGATTGATACCTTGGACACTCTTGTGGTAAGTTGAATCTGTTGATGAACTTGGATAAACTAAAATCTCCTGATGTTCAGCCTTATTTTTAGACTTTGATTTTGTTTAAAGTGGCTGTTGCTTGTAAGAACTTCCAAGTGCTGTGTTGATGGCTTTTGGAGTTTATTGCAAAAAGAATACTGGAAAGTTCCTTCACGTTTCACTGATGATTTCTTATCTTGCTTTTCTTGGGCTCTACCTTAGCAAAAAATACATGAGTTTCCTTCCCATCATAGTCTGAAACAACATGCTGACTTATGGGAGAACATCTCTTAATGCTTACTAAATTATTTATATTTTTAAATTCTATGTACACATTTCATGGATGAATTTGTATGCCCCTAAATACATTCTTTAAAAAAGCAGCACTGGATGTGTTTTCCAAACTTATGTTCCATCTCTTAATAAGGGACTCCAATCGTTAATAAACTACTTTTTGCTACATTTCAATCCTTTTGATATATTCTGTCATCATAAAGTAGAGTTTGGAAATTAGGAATTTTTGGCCATTCACATCTCCAGGTAAACAAAGCTAAAAAGTTTTGAAAATCCTTACAGCATGGATTTGGTGTGTTAATCATATAATGCTCTTTCTCTGACAGCTGCTCCCTTTTTATGATGTGCCGTGAGACGTCCCTTGCCTTCTTGATTTGGGGCCACAAATGTTGATAATACAGAGTCTGGAACTCCTGGTGTCTATCAGACACTCAAATGGATTATTGTGGTTTATTTATTGTTTTTTTGTCTCAGAGCAGGATTAACATTTGTGGAAATTAAAGGCACTTACGATAACAAATTTTATAAGTCTCAAGGATTCTTAAAAGATTGAACTAAAAGAAAGTCAGTGTGAAAGAAAATTTTTAGGAAATGCCCGAGCTGTTCTTCAGACACAAGGAGAAAACTGTTGGGACGAGGAAAACTGCTAGGACGATTCACCAAATTTAGGATGTGGTGGATAGGAGGCTTCTGTCAAATTGGAGGCCAGTCTTTGCTCATTCTGCCAGCGCAGCCTGTGGCCCACTAGTCCTGTTGCACTACAGTCATGACATGGGAATAGGGGTAGGACCAAACAAATAAATCCCTGAGTAATAGTTTAGGTAAATTCTCAGTGACTTTATTCTTTGTGTACAGCTTTTAATCTTTTTCGTATATCTCATGAGAGAAACAATAATACTCAGATCTTTTTGCATTGTATCAGGGTATGCCCCTGTGGGACCAGAATATCAATTTAAGGCATGTTAAATGTTTTCTTTTTTTTGATTCACTGCACTTGTTCTTCTACGCCTGAGAGTGACTGCATTATATATGTTGGAACCTAAACAACTGGTTACATTTGTATTCCAGGTGTTAAATAAAACCAAAGAGTTTGAAGAGGCGGTAAAAAAAGTAATAAAGGATGTTAATTTAGATAATGACATAGTTGTATCTGTCTTTGAAACCAACATAAGAGTCCTTGGGTGAGTAACTTTAATCTTTTCAAAGCTCTTAAAAACGTGGCTTTTAGCTAAATGTCCTTAAGGCATACTTTTCTGTGCTGTTTCACTTCATTTAAAACAGTTATGCCTTTGTGAGCATAGCTCGACACCTGTCGTAAGAAAGGTATAAGAATGTTAGGCTGGAATCGATGCAGTGGTACTGAGTCAAATTGGCCCCACCTAACTGCTGCAGGCTTAAGTTTTTTTGTTTTAAAAACCTGCCTATTTGTGCTGAGGTAGCAGTGTTTTTTCTTAGTGGAGACAGTCTTACAGGTTACACGGTTCAATACTTCATTAACTGAGTATTTCAATGCTCTGGGGTAATAGATTATTTGAGGTTGGGAGGAGCCTCTGGAGGAGGTCTTTAGTTGAACTTGCTGCTCAAAGCAGGTTTGGAGCAGGTTAGTTTTTCAGCTATTATATATATGTTATGTCTATATTGATGAATCAGTGATTCAGCTATAGTTTAGGACTCGATCCTGGACAATAAGAATTGTTTCCAAAATACTGACAGTTCATCTTGATTGTAATTGGAGTTGCATCTGCTCAGCATTTCTGAAAATTAGGGCCATGTGAACATAGAACAGTTCCTTACACAGTCATCTAAATTGTAGAAATTGCTGCGTTGCTTTTGATGTAGATAATTTTTCTTGTGTTCTTAGAGGTCTCCTAGGTGGGCATTCAGTGGCAATTATGCTGAAAGAAAAAGGTGAATACATGCAGTGGTACAATGGTGAACTTCTGCAGATGGCAAAGGAACTAGGCTACAAGCTTTTACCTGCTTTTAACACCACTAGTGGTCTCCCTTATCCAAGAGTAAGTTCTCTGGTTTCTGCACTTCAGAACTACTTCTGTAAGCAAAATTTTTATTGTTTTTATTTTTTTTAATCTCTGTTTATAAAATCACTTACTTATTAAGTGTACAGAAACTCAAATCACTTGTGAATTTAGGAAAAAAACAAATTAATCTTCATGGTCTACATCCACTTTTGTAAGAGGGGAAAGATAGTTGTAATATAAAAATGTTCACTTAATGTAAAAATTTTCATCAAATTCAAACAAAGCATGGTACGTGTTATTTGAATTACAGAAAACTATTTCCTGTGTGTGTCATTTATTGAGTTCATGAGATATAGCTTTGATTGGAAACTTTTCCATAAACTAAAGATTTAGGCTTAGGTAAATCAGCATTTTTATAGTGAAAATGTCTTAATTCAGAATGCTCGGGGCTGGATAATCAGCTGAGAGAGCCCTCTCCAGAATGCAGAAAGTTATCTTGTGTGGTACAAAAATGGATTCATCTAGCAGTTACTCTCTGGAGCCAGAAGCAGTGAGGTATTTACGAAGCTTAATTTCTGTGAGCACTTGTGATGTTTCACATTTGTGGTTTGCTGGTAAATAAATTGCTAGAATTAGATTTTCAGGGTGGTATTGTTTTATTCAAATGTCCGGTGAACAGGCAATGGGTAATTGGGTCAGTCATTGTTTTGCAGGGTTGAGTATTTCAGCTATTACTTTATAGTTTTATGTACAGGTTTCAGTTGACAGTGTGTGGTAAAGCAGAGAAATATGAAAAGAGGTGTATGTGATTTTTTTTTTTTTTCTTGCCTTTGGAAAAAGCATAAATTATCTAGTTACCTTGCAGACCTGTCATAGGAGTATAAAGTCTTTTAGCTAGTAAAAATAAAGATAATAATCTGTGCTTTTATCTAGGTTAACTTAAAATTTGGTGTAAGACATCCAGAAGCAAGAACAGGAACAGAAACTGATACCTGTACAGCTTGTGCAGGTACCTTGATCCTTGAGTTTGCAGCTTTAAGCCGATTCACAGGAACATCTATATTTGAGGTTTGCTTTCCGTGATATTTTCTTTTTTGGGATTAGGTGTTCATTAGGTGTTTGGGATTAGGTGCCACACTTCTGTAATTTTGGAAAAATAAGTTTATCAAAGGGGTGCCTATCTTGGCTGTTTTGCACAAAAAAAATTGCATGCATTCAGATTTGTTCTGTTTGTGAGCTTTTTTACTAAAAATGTTACTTTGTTTACAAAACACAAAATGCAATTTTATTTGAAAATAGTTAAAGTAATACAGAAGTAAACAAGTTAAGTATACTGGAGACCTGCTAAAGGATAATATTTGCATAGTTTCGGGGTACAGAGGTTAGAACTACAAAGAAGAACAGTTAGGGACTTGTTCATTAAAATGCTGCTTTAAAAAAGCACAATGGAAAAAAAAAGTCACACTCATAGAATCGTAGTATTTTATAGGTTGGAAGGGACCTTTAAGATCATCTAGTCCAACCATTTATGCAACCTGTCCAGGTCCCTCTGTAGAGCCTTCCTACCCTTAAGCAGAGCAACATTTCTGCCTACTCTGGTGTCATCTGCAAATTTACTGGGGGTGCACTCAGTCCCATCATCCAGATCATTGATAAGGATATTAAACAAGACTCGCCCCAAAACTGAGCCACAAGGGACACCATTGGTGACCAGCCACTAACAAGATTTCACCCCATTAATCACAACTCTCTGGGCACAGCCATCCAGCCAGTTTTTTAGCCAGTGAAGAGTACACTTGTCTGTGCCATGATTCTCCAGCTTCTCCAGGAGAATGCTGTGAGGAACTGTGTGAAAAGCCTTACTAAAGTCCAGGTAGACAACATCCACAGGCTACCCTGTGTTGAGAAGGCAGGTCACATGGTTGTAGAAAGGGATGAGGTTGGTTAAGCAGGACCTCCCTTTCATCAACCCATGCTTGGTGACCCTGATCCCTTGGCTGCCCTGCACTTGCTGTGAGAGCTCACTCAAGATGATCCTCTCCATGATCTTTCCTGGTACCAAGGTCAGGCTGACTGGCCTGTAGTTCCCTGGAACCTCCTTCCGGCCCTTCTTGTAGGTGGATGTCATGTTAGACAACCTCCGGTCATCTGATACCTTCCCTGTTGAACAGGATTATTGATAAATGATGAAGAGAGGTTTGGTAAGCTCTCCTGATAGCTCCCTGAATACTCTTGGGTGAAGTCCCACTGTATAGGTATAGTTTCACTGAAGTTGTGCAAGACTCATTTAAGGATATATTGTCAGCAGGAAGTAAATGAAAATATTTATGCTTTTCAAAAAATTCTAATTCAAAAAATCTTTTGGTATGGGCCTAGTATTTAATTTAGTTTCATGGAACGATGTGGAAGCATAGCTGGGCTTGTGTTGAGTGTTTTGGTAAAACTTGGTCCCCTAAATTCCCATATGTGTGTTTGGCAACTTAGAGCCATTTTTGTTGGGTAGGTTGTTTCCTTCAGGTTACTTTTTCTGTATGCAAAGAATAGATATAAACTTGCATGCTAGTTAAAAGAGGCTGCTTCTCCACTTTGAGATGTCTAAAAAGACACAACAATTTTGATTCCAAGGCTGTTGTGTGTCTTAAATTTTTTTTAAATTAGGTTACATTATCCTTTCTATATGCATGATTTTTAGAGTAGGAAACTTGCAGAAGGATCTTTGATTTGCTTAACATCATACAGTTTATTGGCACGTAGTTGTCTAGACAAGCACCATTCTTCCTAATCAGCAACTGAATTACTATTTATGTAAAGTGTGGACTGAACATCCTACTATTTAAGTGTATGCAGTGTAATACTGGGCTTTGTAATTGTTAGATATGAAACATCTTATTACTTCATTGCATCTTAATTTCAATAATCAAAAGAGTAACTTTCTTCAGTATCTGTTTTTCTCTATAATTTCTGTTAATGAGCATTTTTTGTTATTACAGGAGTATGCACGGAAAGCGCTTGATTTTATTTGGGAAAAGAGACAGCGCAGCAGCAATTTAGTGGGTGTTACTATTAATATTCACACTGGAGACTGGGTCCGCAAAGGTGTGTGGTGTTCTGACTCCCAATCAGTGACCACAAGTGGTCTTGGACAAGAAAAAAACCTTGACACTCCCTCAACACATTTATGTAGACTATTTAAAAATGTCAATGGGAGAGGCAAGAGGACTTAGATGCTTTCAGTACTGGAGAAACCAGCTGCAACCAAGCCTGACCTTGCTCTGAAAGGGTGTTTTGATAGAGAAACTAGTTTTATTAATTGCAAAGAGAGTGTTCTCTGATTCACTTTAATACTGAGAGGGGAATGCCTGGGATAAATTTTCAGAGATTCTACTATAAATACATAGGAGAAATATAAATAGGACTGTGGTTGTATATGGCAGCCAGCAGAAATATTTTCCTTTGAGAAAAGTGAAACAACTGGCTTCAATGTATGTCTATTCATATTACTGTATGCACTGATACCGCAAGATCTTTAGCGTGGACATAGACAGTATTGTGTTTCTATATGTCTGTGCCTTAATTCCAGTGATAGAAGGCTTTTCCTCTTACTGACAGAGCCTTTAAAATCAAAATGAAACCATGTGAAAATATCCATATGGCTACTTCAAGTAAAATCACCTTTTCCTTTTCTGTTGTTTCTAGACAGTGGAGTTGGGGCAGGAATAGATTCATATTATGAATATTTATTAAAAGCCTATGTCTTGCTGGGAGATGACAGTTTCCTGGAAAGATTTAACACAGTAAGTTAACACCTTGCTCAGGTTTGTGACTTCAGTAAGACGAATTTAAGAGTAATTGTATTGTCAGACAGCTGTTAGCCTGAGAAGCCTCTGAAGAGATCTTTAGTACAATTTCTATGACTTCTGATGTGTCTAGTGCCAACTCTTTTTAATATTATTTCTTGTTAAGCTTGGGTGAACTGTCACCTGAGAAGCTATTTTAACCCCATTCACTGAAATGCTGAATCTTCTGGACCTTTTTCCATGTTTCCAGTACAGGAGAAGCTGTATTTCAAGATCACATTGGAGAGCGTAATACTGCAAATGTTTCTGTAAAACAGTATAAGAGCCTGTTGTTACAAGCTATGGTACAATTTCTTTCTCTTCTAGAGCAACAAAAAATGTCTGAATATTGAAGTCTGGATCCTGCATTGCACTGAAAATCTTAAAGCCCAATGTACATTTAAATGTACTTACAAGCTGAAAAACACACTTAGATTACTAAATTCATAAGATGACTAAGCAATGTCAGCATCGTTATTCTTTCATAAGAGCTTTCTTTTGAAAATAGCAATATCAAATAAAAACATTTTATGCCATAAAATAATTTTATATAGCACGATTTTATATCAGAAGTAGTATTACAATTTGAATAAATCAGCAGCTAAAGGCACACTTTAAGTGCAATGATTATTTCATATTCCTAACCAGCAACCACCTTTATTACATTTTGCCTCAGTTATGTCTGTTAATTGTCCTATTGTTTGGCTTATATGCTGATGATTGTACCTTCTGTGGTTCAGAAAACAAGAAAGGCTTGGGGAGTATAGAATTGGAAGTCAGCAAGGTGAGAGTGAGGTAGTGGGCTTTAAAGTTCTTCTAAGCCATCAAGTCCAGTTATTTTGCTGGGTTTTTTTAATACCTCCGTTCCTCCTTCTCAGATGTATTTGCTTTAGAATTCTCTTGTTCAGAGAAAGCAATTTGAGCTTTGTGTAGGATGTGCTTAAAGATTTAGCTATAACAAATGTGCCTTAACTGTGATAGTTACTTGTTGATCACAGGGCTGTTCAATATGTCTATTCCTTGAATGTGTATTGCATGTGTAATACTGTGGAGCTTTTCAGTATTTACTACACTTTTTGTTGTTGTTTGTAAAACTAGAAACTACTGTGTATTGCCAAATGTCGTAATGACTGGGAGTGTAGTACTGGTTCTTCCATTGAAATAAAATGCCATAGTTTGGTGATAATATATCTGTTTTATAAAATTTATTGATAATATAAACTCATGATTTTTCTGATGTTTGTCAGCACTACGATGCCATAATGAGATACATTAGCCAACCACCACTTCTTCTTGATGTTCATATTCATAAACCAATGCTAAATGCTAGGACCTGGATGGATTCTTTGCTAGCTTTCTTCCCTGGATTGCAGGTAAGGTTTAAAATCGATGTGCAAATTATTTTAACAGGAAATGGTTAAATAGACTGCAAATATAATTGACAAGTCAAACTTGGTAATTTGATTTTTCAGAAATAATGAATGAAAAATTCTGTACTCGCTTATGCTGTTGCTTCAGTGCAAGTTAACATGCATTTCTGGCCATCTTGAGTATCAAGAAAAGTATGTCTGTATGATTTGCTCCCTGCACTCAGTCATGAAAGCACTCAAATGAAGCTGCCTTTTTAGTTGTCTAGTGAGAGGTTTTCTAGTTTGTGTGCCATTTACATTTTTAGGACAAACTATATCAAATTTCCACCACACTTCTTTGTAAATGTGAGAGGGTTGGTTTTTTTTTTTTGCATGGGCAGTAGTCTTAATGAGCTCACTGATTTTTATAAAGCCCTTATAGAATGTCTATGACTTTCTCTGAAAGGGGGTAATATTTATTGTACGTATCTGTTGAAAATGTAGACATTGGTCTGTAGCTGTACGTGAGCTCAGTGTGTGTGCCTAACTTTTGAGTATTATTCTTATGCATGGTGAACTGATGTTAATTTTATTATTGAATTTTAGGTGTTGAAGGGCGATATTAGACCTGCTATTGAAACTCATGAGATGCTGTATCAGGTTATAAAAAAACATAACTTTCTTCCAGAGGTAAGGTGGTAAATTTTTGATTGTGTAAAATGATTCTTACCTCCATTTGAGCACTCTGAGCTATCTACTTGAAAAAATAGTAGGCATATGTCGTTAAAGCCAAAGGCTCATTTCCACGGCATGCTTACGTGATTTACAGCTCTGCATGTATGACAACTGTGTTTTGGATATGAAATTCTTTTCCTTGAGTTATGCTGTAGTTAACACAATAATAGGAAGCTGCTGCTATTAATTGCTTAGACTTTATATTTCAGCCTTTCAAAATTGACCTTGACTCATTTCAGTAAGCAAAACTTATATAAGCACGTAGTAGTAGCTGCTTAGTAATATAATATCATTAATACTAAAGATTGCAGTCATCTTTATGAACCCAGGGAGGAAAACAAAAGACTGAATTGTTCTTAGAGGAAGTACAGAAATTTTGCATAATGCCCTTGAAAGTAGGTACACAATTAGCTGTAATTATTGCAAGTGCAGTCTTTGAGCAAGTTAATAGTGCACAGAAAAGCTTTTTTACCTGCTGAAGTGTGTGTCTTTATTCTATGATGACCCAGAATATATGAGATAGCTTCTGTCTTAATTTGTAATTTTGACTTTCCTCTGGCGTAAGGTTATTTCTGTTAGAGAACATTTTAATTAACATCACATTCCCCTAATGAGGAAATTGAGACCAAAGAATACTCTCTAAGCACTGGAATGATTTTTTTTTTTTTTTTGAGTGCTTTTAAAATGGTATGGTTTGTCCCCTTAAGCGGGGTTTTTTAGGGTTGTTTTTTTCAGTGCTTTGTGCTTATGAAGGAAACTTTGAAAGATCTGTTAGTTGTATTTAAGCCAATATGCCACCCCCTTTAGCAAGAAGTTTAAACCCTGGTGTGAACTAGAAGTAAGGCCACCACAGAAGTGGCTTTTGCCAGTGCATATGAAAAGTGGATACATAGACTAGTAAAGTTTTAGATAACCATCTTCTAGTCTGTGGTATTTCTTATGTTAGGAAGAGCTGCTTACAATCTGTCAGTCTGAAATGACATTTTTATGCACTGGAAATACCAGGTGGTAGGTAAGTTTGCAAAAGTGGTATTTGTTGAAGCTTGGGTCGTCTATGTAGAGACTGCTTTGCTTTGGGTGGCTTGCAGCAGTGGTCATGTGCTTGTGTTGATGGGAGCAAGTGAAGGTTGTGTGCTGCCTTCTGGGCCTGGAACACAGCTTCTCAACTGGCACCTTTGCCAAAAATCCTCGTTAGACACTTGTCAAGAGACTGGGTAGTATCCTGACTTGTGCACAAACACAAGTCTAAGTCTCACTTGTACTGAGTGGGCTCAAGCACGGGTTTAGTGCTCAAGGTTTTGAGGTTTTTGGCCTCAACTGGACAGAGGTTCTTGTAGCCTCTGAAAACTGACGTTGGGCCTTCTGTTCCCCACTGCTGTGTACTTTAGCTATTGTAGTAAAGTTGAAGTAGGATTCAAAATAAACCTATGTTTGTTTTTTATTCTTGTATTTATTTTTGTCTGTTCTCTTTCTTTCTCAGGCATTCACAACTGACTTTAGAGTTCATTGGGCTCAGCATCCCTTAAGGCCTGAATTTGCCGAAAGCACTTACTTCTTGTATAAGGTAAGATCACTTTCATTCCTCTGACTTCTGGTCACTTTGTCTAGCACCTAGTATTTTGTTGGTGTTTTATTTCAGTATAGAATGAGTAGACCTATCTCCAGTTTATTTTATCTACTGGAGGCAGTTCTATTTATAAATGAGATGAAAGTATTCGTTATCAAAAATTGTTCTAGGAATTTTGTTTTATATGCCTAGAATTAGAAATAACTGCTAAGTGACTAGGGCCCATATTTTTAAAGATATTCAGGTGTTGCTGATCTCTCTCAAAGAGATCTTAGTCACTATGAGGAAAAGCCACTTGTACCTTGAAGAGTAGAGCAGTGCCTAAACATCTTGCATTTCTGTAAGTATTTCTATGTGCTTATCTGCATATACTTAAAGGATAATGTAGTAGTATCTCAGAAGTCTCTCTTGTGACTGTTTAGCACTACCAATAAATTAGACTTTACTGGTGTCTGAGAAGGTATGGAATCAATAAATTAGCATTAGGAAAATGAAAGCTGCTATTTGTACAGTAGGTAAACACCTATAAACACCTATATGTTTGGGGGTTGTTTTTCTCTAACAGGCTACTGGGGACCCTTACTATCTAGAAGTAGGAAAGACACTCATTGAAAACTTGAACAAGTATGCAAGAGTACCTTGTGGGTTTGCTGCAATGAAGGATGTTCGTACAGGAAGTCATGAAGACCGGTAAAGCATTTTGCAATGTCTTTTTTGGTTTTTTTTATGAAAAGATTATAGGAAAAAAAACAACTAGTTTCCCTGATCATATAATTGAATTAATTGACTTTTGACTAACTGTCTGCCTTCAGTTCGGTAACCCGAGCCTTAAAATACCTAGTTTGTCATAGTCTATAAACTATTTCAATACTTCTATAGTTTGTTAAATAAGAGTATTTTCAGTTAACAATGTTTCATTTGTCTCAGAGCAATTGACAAATTACTTTCAAATGAAATAAATTTCAAATCTAGAACTTTGTAAAGAGGTTTATTTGTTTTTTTTTTCTATAATTCTGCTTTGTACTGAACATGCTGGATCATTTCCCTCCAAACATAGTTTATTCCAAGTGGAAGGAATACTAATGTGATTAAGTTCAACAATAATAGTCATGAAGTCTTTGGGGACG
This sequence comes from Pedionomus torquatus, assembly GCA_013398155.1. NCBI lineage: Eukaryota > Metazoa > Chordata > Aves > Charadriiformes > Pedionomidae > Pedionomus > Pedionomus torquatus. Next base: position 387,606 of record VZRU01005171.1, on the reverse strand, counting down.
GAGCAATACGAGTATTTGTTTTATGGATGTTTTAGAGAAAAGGGTATCTTCCTAAAATACATTGATTTTTTTGTTATTTTGGTGTTGGTTTTTTTATCTCTATAGAATGGACTCTTTCTTTCTGGCCGAGATGTTTAAATATCTTTATCTGCTGTTTGCTGATAAAGAAGATATGATTTTTGACATTGAAGATTATATCTTCACTACAGAAGCTCACCTATTACCACTTTGGCTTTCTACTACAAACCAAACCATCTCTAAAAAAAATACAGTAAGTAACAGCTCAATTTTAAATCAGTTTTAGTGATGCTTTGAAGCATTTTTTTTTTGTTTGTTTATTTGTTTCTTTGTTTTTATGAGAGGTGAAAGAATGGAAGAAAAATCAGGAAAAATGACAGATTAAAGAACTACACCAGTTCTAAAACACTGTTGAATATGAGATATTTTATCATATTACAGTTACGTGAGTATGAATAATGTTTCGATGACTGGATTCTGCACCACTGAATCTTAAGAAAAGAGCAGTGGAAAACTACCAATATTTTAAAAGAAAATTATTCCCTATTTCTGTATAACTTTGAAAATAGCGCACTATGATTTTTTTATGTTCATCTGTATTTTCTAGTATTTTTTCTAATACATTTGCAACAACATGCCAAAGTTGTTGCTTATTTTACTACATGAACCCTTGGCACATTTGAAAGATTTTTTTTGAGGCCACTTCAAAGTTAGTTTGACAAGATACAGCTATAGATTTTGGGATGCATGATTGTTTTAGTTCATGCAGTGGGCATCTATTTGAGTACCTGTGAGAAAACTTACGGGTTTATAAACTACTTAACCTTCCAAAATGAATGATACAACTGTGCTGTGAAGCATCATAAATACTATCTTTTTTGATTTTGTGCACAACAAGGTGACATAATTAATCTTTAAGGCAATAATATTACTGGCAAACAAGAGAAATGTGTGGAAAAAGTGAAGAGAAAGGTGTCCAGGGCATCAGAGATGTAAATTCGCTTATGTTAGTGTGCCTTTATTTTTACCCCTTACTATGTGTTCTACAATAATGGCTGGATCAGAGGAAAATGCTGATGTTGTATGTGTCAAGCCATAGATCCTGGAGAAATCTTAAAACTGAGCAATAAGGACTCTCTTTTATGGACTTCAGCATTAGACAGTGAACAAGTTTTAGTTACTTGCTCTTAATGTCTGGCATTGGCAATACATTTATTGGGGGGTTGTTTTTTCATGTTCCTTGATGGTGGAGATCCTGCACCCTCATGAATATTCCATCCTTGAGAATTTATCTTCTTTTGTCTTTGACTTTTGGAAACAGAAACTATGCTTTTTAAACTATGGAGGAAGTTCTCTTTCACATGTTAGTAAAAGGCAAATAAAAAAGATAAAGTAAATAATTCAAATGCAGTTTTCTTAAGCTCTTTAAGTCAAAGTTGCTAACGTGCGTAATACAATAAGAAGGATGCATTGAAAGTGGTGTCAACAAAACGCGTTAAACAGCTAAAAGGCTGTGAAGATGAGTTACTCTTTTATAATGAGGAAAAAAATTGATAAGAATAAATGGAATGTGTAAATTTATTTTTAATAAAAACACAGTGCTAGTAAACCAAAATGTCTGTGAAATAGTTGATAGTAGGAACCCAACATCCTTTTTTTATTTATTCTTATAAACAGGAAAGGTCATGTCTTACTACGCTGATGCTTGTAATAGTGCTTGCATGACCTTTCTTGAGTGATGTGGCTAATCATAGAACCATCGAGGCCGGAAGGGACCTCCAAAGGTCATCTAGTCTGACCTCCACACAGTTGCAGGGACACCCCCAACTAGACCAGGTTGCCCAGGGCCTCATCAAGCCTCACCTTGAATGTCTCCAGGGAAGGGGCCTCAACCACCTCCCTGGGCAACCTGTTGCAGTGTTCCACCGCCCTTACAGTAAAGAAATTTTTCCTAATATCCAATCTAAATGTGCTTTTCTCCAACTTAAATCCATTGCCCCTTGTCCTATCACAGTAGGCCTTTGTGAACAGACCCTCCCCAGCCTTCCTGTAGGCCCCCTTTAGATGCCGAAAGGCTGCAATTAGGTCTCCCCAGAGCTGCTTCTTCTCCAGGGTGAACAACCCCATATAATAATATATGTCACCCTAAGAGCATAGGTATTTTAAAGTGTTTATTCTAGTAAGCTAATAGCCTTTCAGGTCTTGGGTGCCTTTAAATACTTGATTTTTAATCAGCTAATATGTTGCAAACAGGCTTTTTTTTCAAGTAGGTAAATACATCATTTTTTTTTGCAGGTGAGAAAATAAAAACAGACTAAACAGACTAAAAACAAACTAAATATGGCTCCAGATTACTGTGCATGTTCCACCTGGTTTCACATGTTACAAAATTACAATTTCTGTAAATGTCATCTCTGTCATCTTTTCTGAAAATAGAGTTTGCTTGAATTATATATGGATTGATCCTTGCCCATTCACACTTGCAAGTCTTTATGGCTCCTGAAGAGGAGAATCTTTGGTTCATATGAGAGACGTAGCATTTTTAGTTATATGAAGCATGAATTGCCTAAGGCCTGCAGCTGGTCCACTCAGCATCAAGTTAACAATATCAAATAGAATTTTGCCTACTTCCTTTAGTTGTTCAACACAGAAAAATACAGGGGTGCTAGCTATGTCATGAGAACTACTTGAGTAGTACTTGGCTTAAGAAGTAGAAGTAGCTGTTTTTGCAAAAAAAAATTCTAGAAACTGTGGATACAAGTTTAGTAAGTTACAAATTAGAACTGGTATTGCATTCATCTATTCCTAGAAAGGGATTGTAGTGCATTGATTGCCCTTTATTATTACAAGGTGTGGCACAGAAGACTGATGTTTTCTTCGTTCTTGGAATGTGTGTGGTTGTAGGATATTTACTGAATTCAGCTGCTGTATCTTCTAAGTACATAAATTACTTACGGGTAGCTCTATCTGTTGATTTTCTTAGTATCAAAATGTGACCTGCATTTTTAATAGGTGATCTGTATCTTTCATTTTAGACTACAGAATACACAGAGCTGGATGACAGCAACTTTGACTGGACCTGTCCGAACACCCAGATTCTTTTCCCAAATGACCCTATGTTTGCTCAGAGTATTCGTGAACCTTTGAAAAATGTGGTGGATAAGAGCTGTCCTAGGGGTATTTCCAGAGCGTAAGAGGAATATTTTGTGTCTTTTGTTAGTGTAGGAGTGGGCAAAATAGTCTGTTATCAGTTATGTTTTGTCTGGCATCACCAGCAAGACTTCATTCATTTCCAGCAGGAATTAGTGTGTCTTTCAAAGCAAAAGGAGCTTAAAGAGCCACATAGTCAGAGTGAAAACTGTAGCCCAGGTACTACAGGAAATACGTCTCTTTGATTTGTAAAATTAATTTCTCTAGGCTCTTGAACAGTTCTGCAACTCTTCTTTGTAGGAAGCAAATTATACTACCATACATCACCTGTTTTGGAGAATTTAGGATGGTCTGTTAAAGCTGAGGAAGTTTATGCTGAATGACTCTTTGGTATTTATAATCAATGAGGAAAACTGAGAAGCAACTGTAAGAGGAAAATTGGGTTTTAGTCAGTCTTAGAATAACACAGACTATTTAGAAACGAGAGCCAGCATAGGGTAGTTCTGATATCAACATTGTGTGTGCTTTTTTTGCACCACAAAATTACTGGTAATAGTGACAACTTTTTTAAAAGGTAGTTTGACTGAGAAGTTGGAGTCTAGTGAAGCTTGTACTCAGCATTATTCCAAAGAATTCTACTCTTGTGGTGGTAGGAATAACGTGAAAGTCATGTTTCAAGAATAATCTGTGATTTAAAGCCTTGATCTCTAATATGTTTTGACAGAGAAGAGAGTTTGGGAAGTGGACCAAAACCACCATTGAGAGCCAGAGATTTTATGGCCAGTAATCCTGAACACTTGGAGATACTAAAGAAGATGGGAGTCAGTTTGATTCATCTAAAGGATGGAAGAGTGCAATTAGTACAGCACGCAGTGCAAGTAAGACCTCACAGTACTTTTTCTGAAAATTTCTAGTAAAATATTTAACACTTTGAGGTTCAGGATAGCCAGGCTGCAGGAGGGGACACCTGAGCTTTAATGTGCAACTGTTTAGCAGGTTGATTCTTGTTAATGTTTTCCCTCATCGGTGTTTTTAACCAGTCTTCCATTAAATTGGATGGAGGCTGTTCTTGTCAAAGTGTTGCAGTTAATAGCGTCTTCTCTGAAAATACTATTTTTCAGTGGGAGATACTTCTGGTTGTTTAGAAGATCTGTGGTTATGTATTTTTAGTTTATGGTGTAGTGGAGGTGCTAAACAGTTAAATTCCTCATTTGAAATGATGAATGGGTGTCAGTGAGCATGCACTCTGTATTTCAAAATCTTTGTAGCAGTGATCCAAACAAACGTACCTTCAGGATGGTTTTCTGTTTTCTGGGTTTTGCCTTTTTTTTTTTTTTTAATAGTTTCACAAACATAAAATTTTCTTAAATGAAGAAAGAAGAAACTTTTTATTAAGAAGAAACTGTTTATTGTTTCTTTACTACTTAGGCAGCAAGTTCACTTGATGCTGAAGATGGCTTACGGTTCATGCAAGAAATGATTGAACTCTCCAGTCAGCAACAGAAAGAGCAACAGCTACCTCCTCGTGCTGTTCAAATTGTTTCCCATCCATTCTTTGGCAGGGTGGTCTTGACTGCTGGACCGGCACAATTTGGGATGGATTTATCCAAACACAAAGCGGGGGTATGTAAGATGTGTATATGATCTGTTCCTAGCTCTCTTACTTTCCTTATTGCATAAGACTAAAATTTACACTATTGGTGCTATTTCAGGATGGCCAGCTAAAGAGTGGTCAACCAATTACAGTGGTTAAAATGACAGAGCACAGCAATCACAGAATGACAGCAGTGACAGTCTTTTAGATGAGTGGCTTATTGATCCTTGGTCCATGCTCTGCTCTTGAGCCATGATTTCAGATTTAAAATACATATGTAGTATGATTTATTTTTTTAAACAAATTTATATAATCTGTAGTAAATATCTTACGAGATACTAATTTAAGGGAAGTTTTTCCTACTGTATCAGCCATAAATTTGCAGAAGCTCTTTTAGAGTTAGAGTAGCCTGTTCTTATGCAAGCTTTTATAAAGGGCTATGTCTAGATGGAAGAAGAAAATATCACAGAGGCAGTGGTCCCTACTGGAAGGAGTAGGAAAACTCAGTGACTTGGATTGGGCAAGATGCAGCCAAAAGAGGAGTTCCAGACTAACAGTTGACAAGAAGAATTTTTTCCAGAGACAGCTATTCACAGGTATAGACAGAATACAGTGAATATGAGAATTAGTTTTTCACTTGATCATTCTTGGTTTCTTTGAATTCCAGCGTGAGCATAAATATTGTGTGCACCAACAAAAGTCAACACTAAATGCGTTAGAGTAACTGAAGAAATGAACATGCTTAGGAATCTTTTGCAAGTTTGAGCCTAGCTGTAATTCTCTTTCTGTTTTTTTTTTCTGTTTTTCTGAACAGACAAGAGGATTTGTTGCAACCATTAAGCCATATAATGGATGCTCAGAAATCACTAATCCTGAGGCTGTGAAAGAAAAAATTGCTCTGATGCAAAGAGGCCAGTGTATGTTTGCTGAAAAGGCACGGAACATTCAAAAAGCTGGAGCAATAGGTGGCATTGTTATTGGTAAATAAAATCTTGACTTCTTAAAATCTTAAGTTTGTGTAGATGCAACCTATATTTTACAGGTTTGAAGATACTGGAAAGCTGACAAGAAGCTGTTAAACTCTCTGAGATGACAGGGCTCTAACATAGATGAAGAAGTGTTTTGCTTTTGTTTGGTTCTGTTAGAAAGTATAGCTAAAGAAATTGGGATGGTTGGTTGTCACTGTTTTTTGCAGATGAAAAGTTGTTATTTTAAGGATCGCTGAATCTTGAAATAGTGTTATCTTCTGAAGAAGACTTGAGATACAAATGAAAAATAAGGAAAACAAGTACACAAATTGGATTTTTGCTTTTTACAACTGACTTACTATTTTCTGCCCAAGATCCTCTGAAGTGACTAGGCAGTAGAAAGCGCTCAAAAAGTCTGCTGATGTCAGAGTTGTAGTCTGTTTATCTAACAGGAGGTTTGCTTGCTTTTCCTTTTGTCTGCATCTGGTTAGATGACAATGAGGGCAGCAGCAGTGACACAGCCCCTCTCTTCCAAATGGCTGGTGATGGAAAGAATACAGATGATATCACAATTCCCATGCTCTTCCTCTTCAATAAGGAAGGAAACATTATACTGGATGCAATCCGGGAGTATGAGGCTGTGGAGGTGCTACTTTCTGATAAAGCAAAAGACAGAGGTAAGATTAGAGGTTATTTATACAAATTTGGCTTCTGTCTGTGCCACGACACGATGTGAAATGTAGAATAGTGATTTCTATTGCTACCCAAAGGTGCAAATGCATTATTTGGTAGCTCTAGTTTTCTGTTTGACATTGGTAATGGGTTTCTTAAAAAATAACTAATATCTGAGATGTCATTAACTGCCACCTCTCCCAAGTCAACACTAGCACCCACAACTACTTTTCTTAAGTTAAGTGTCACTTTGACTAATGAGAAAATACAGCCTTTTGGATTCCTTTTGAACCTTTTTTGTCGCAATCTGCTTTGAAGTGGTGTCAGGAATAGCATAAGTGTTTTCAGTGCCCTACATGTCTCTCTCTTATCAATGTCCCCAGTGACATGCTTGGTACCAAAAAGAGAGAGATGACTGTTACAACTATTTTACCTATCTAAGAAGAAGCTGTTATCATGTGAAATAAGGCTGCTGACCTCAGATGTTTTGCAGTTTTTCTTGTATAATACAAGAAAATTGCAAGCTAATACATTTCCAATTAACATGGTTGCATATAGTAGAAAATTCTAGGGTTTCCCTTTGTCAGCCTTCTGCATAGCACTGCTTTGTCCAAGCAGAGTATGTATCTCTAGAAAACCAGCAACAGCATTTATTTTGTGCACATTTGCAAAGGTGATATGCTGAAAACTCTACAGTGTTGTTTCTTCATAGCTGCTTACAAATTTCTCTTGGATATAACTATGGTTAATCTGTTCTAAGAAAATACTAAATGCAAATTATAGCTCTGCATTTGAGAATTTGTAATGTGAATCTGCTTCTTCCCCCTCTCCTCATGCTTCTGTTTGGAATCCCAGCAACAATCTTTAAAGGTAAAATGATTCCAAACTACATTATTGATAGCAGTAAGTATCCCGTGTTAAACATGATATATTCAGTTAAACTCCCTAGAAGCCCTGAAATATTAGTGTCCTGTATATTAGGTATAAACGTGTAACTCCAAAGAAATCCCCATGGTTAAATGGGGCAGCTGTTGTAAAGTTATGATTTCTCAAAATCACTGCTTGAGATATGTACAGTAGTTGCTTTGAGTGGGGATGTGACAGGGGAGGCTTGGGATTCTTTCATTCACAGTTCAGTAAAATTAAGATTCTACTTACTTAGAAGTGGGATCTTGGATCTGGGAGTGCTTTAAAGTTCAGTGCACACAGTGGGTATTTGCTTAAGACTGAAAGATGGCAACTAGCCTTGACCCAGAAGTCAAAACTAATGTCACTCTGTTGTCAAAACTAATGTCCCTGTATTGTCTGCCCTTGTTTAAATTGTTTTCCCTCACCTCCCTCTGTAAAATATGTTTCTTGATAACATTAAGTTTTCGTATCAATGGAAAGGCTGCACTTCCTTGAAGAATAAGGTCAAGGGAGGTGACCTTGCTTATGAAATACATAATGAAATACTGCCTTCCTAGGTGTGGTTTGGGTTTTTTTGGTTTGGTTTGGTTTTTGTTGTTGTTGTTTTTCAAAACTTTTTCTCCCTCTCCTCTCTGCTCTCAAAGACTTAGAAATGGAGAATGTGGACCAGAAATTATCTGAAAACGATTCACATAAACAGAACTCAGAAGAAACTCCTTCAGCATCTCAGGATGTTGGTGCGGTCAGTGAGGAGTCAGAAGAAGGAGAAAGCTCTGATGTTACTGACCCTGATTCTTTATCTCCTGCTGACGCAGACAGTGACAGCACTTCCATTTCAAATCAGGATTCCTACATCCCTGGAACTGATGAGGCTAGTGCTCCGGAGCCAGCATGTACGCAAGGGGATCACCAGCCTCAGGAACAAAAGACCGAGACAGAGTCAAATTCCAAAGTTAACTGGGATAATAAAGTCCAGCCTATGGAATCCATATTAGCAGACTGGAATGAAGATATAGAAGCATTTGAAATGATGGAAAAGGATGAGCTATGACTTGTAATAATAACTTATTTGTTAATAAACAAGTGGAGAACTCTTTGGGTAAAAGTGAGGCCCTGATACCTGAGAACTAGTAGACATATTCAGTATTGTGATGAGCAACCAGATTGCACTTGGAAAACCAGATTTCACAGAAATCCAGCACACGCTCTTTGTATTCTTTTAATTTTTCCTGTTTAAAAATGGGAATGTGCAATTGAAGCATTTGGCTCCGCTGCATGGTGCTGTAACCCAGGAGGCTCATTCAGGGAACGAACCCAACTTCTGCCTTCCAGGCTCTGAGAGGTCACACTCTCTTTGTCTCTGGAAAGCACAAGTTGAATACACGGTGAGCACACCACTTAACGGTTACTGGTGAGAGCACTTGAAGGCAGTAGGTAAGCCACTGTTACCGCTTGAGCGAAGGTGCAATTTCGCTGATGTCTACTGAGTTGAAAGCCTTCATTGATAGCAGTGGGTGAAATCGTTTCTGGTTGTCTTGTCTTTAAGACACAGCTAGAAGCAGTTTGATTTTGTCGTGGCACCTCATACTGAGACGTAGTGTTGCTCATCACTCCTTCCATCCATTACCATGAGGAATGACCATGAGGATATGTGAGTTTTCCCTTCTGCTCCGCTTTCAACTAGAGAAACTGTACAAACCAAAGGGAGTGTGTACTTTGTAAGCTGGTTCCATCCAGGAAGCTAAGAAAGCCTTGCTCGTTTGGGGTCTACCAGATAAAGGTTCACAGTGTGTTACGGAAGTTATGCTTGAGGTTAAGATGAAGTGGACAAGGTAGATGTTGAGTTACAGGTGTTTCCTTTGGCCCTTCAGCTTGAAAAATCTACCCCGAGATACAGAACTTAAACTGGCAATATTCTCTGAATGGACGCTAAACAGAACTAGATCAATTATAACAAAAATCTTCCTTTTTCTACAAATTTGATTTCTAACAGCTTGATTGCATTGTTGTTCTTTTTATACGCAACTTCTGTACATGTGAGACTTAAGGCAATGAGGCCAGTACCAGCAGTGAAACACAGACATTTTGGCTGTTGGGTCCATAGTTCAAAGTTTAATGGCATGAACTGTGAGGATGACTGGTATGTTACTCTGGGCTTCATGAGTTTGTTACAGGTAAGTGTGAGTCCTAATTTCTTATCCCTATTATAAAAAACCCCATTATTTAAATAAAAATGGGGATGTTTTAAACACCTGAGAGACATTTTGACTGTGTCTGAAGAAACTGCCAAAAAAAATTAACTTGATTTATGTAAACTGCTTTTAGTGAATTGTTCAAAGAATTGTTTTATATTAAAGAGTAAATTAATACTGCGTATATGCTGCACCAGGCTAAAAATGAAGGTTTATTTTAATCTTTACAACCAAGTGAAAAAGCACCCCAATCTGAATTGCACCTTCCATTTACCTGGTGAAATTTTGTGTGCTGAATATGCAACTGTTAATTAGTACAGCCATACTGTATTTATTTCTGTATACTCCTGTACAGTATGAATGGAGAAATCCCAGGCAAATGTTGTATACGTGTATACTTAAAGACACTTGCTTTCAAGAGTATCAAAATGCACAGGCACCTTTTGAGAGCATGACAGCCAATCAGACTATTATCCATAAACCGAATGATAACTTTAAATCACTTGAGTAGGAGGTAATTTTGAGGAGGAAATGAAGTGGTAGTGGAATAGTGAATAAGTGTCCTTTTAAATAAATCAGCTTTTAAATGTAGTTATAATTCCTTTGCACAAATAACTGTATGGAAGTTTGGGCTGAATGAATAAGGCTTGAAGCAGCTGGCATTTTTCAGTTGAGATTTTTTTTATTTATATTTTTTGTCACGTGAGTTTCTTCATGTGAGGAATTTGATCATGGGAGCCTTTTAAGTGTCCTTTGTTACTTGGAGCCCCGGTCCGTTCCTGAGGGACACTGTGCTCCCCTGGTAGCGCCTGGACTCAAAGCAATGTGGCTGAGTGGGGTCAGCTGCAGGATCAAACCTATCAGGTGCAGATCAAGAGTTTTCACTCTGTCAGTGCTTAGTGCCACAAAAGGAGCGGTCTTGTTCCCATGCTCTTTGATGTGGGCTATATATTCATCCTTGCTAGCTCTTTTGGTGGAATTGAAATATTTTTATAGAGGCCCTCAGCTCATTATGTTAAGACTGTCAGTATAACCAACTAAAGGTTTTCTTTTTTTTTACTTGCAGAAAATCTAGGTGTAGATGCGAAATTTTATTAAAAGATTAACTTTTCTTGCCACCACTAGCTCTTTTTTTTTTTTTTTTAGTTGCCTTTCCACATCTATTGATAAAGCAGCAGACATTAGCTCTCCTTTTAAGGGACTTTTAAATGATCCCAGAGCTCTGATGTTTGAAGCATCATTTTGGTGGTGGCCTACCTCAGATATCAAACTGTTGCCTCCTTCCTTTTGGGTTGNATTTCACAGAAATCCAGCACACGCTCTTTGTATTCTTTTAATTTTTCCTGTTTAAAAATGGGAATGTGCAATTGAAGCATTTGGCTCTGCTGCATGGTGCTGTAACCCAGGAGGCTCATTCAGGGAACGAACCCAACTTCTGCCTTCCAGGCTCTGAGAGGTCACACTCTCTTTGTCTCTGGAAAGCACAAGTTGAATACACGGTGAGCACACCACTTAACGGTTACTGGTGAGAGCACTTGAAGGCAGTAGGTAAGCCACTGTTACCGCTTGAGCGAAGGTGCAATTTCGCTGATGTCTACTGAGTTGAAAGCCTTCATTGATAGCAGTGGGTGAAATCGTTTCTGGTTGTCTTGTCTTTAAGACACAGCTAGAAGCAGTTTGATTTTGTCGTGGCACCTCATACTGAGACGTAGTGTTGCTCATCACTCCTTCCATCCATTACCATGAGGAATGACCATGATGATATGTGAGTTTTCCCTTCTGCTCCGCTTTCAACTAGAGAAACTGTACAAACCAAAGGGAGTGTGTACTTTGTAAGCTGGTTCCATCCAGGAAGCTAAGAAAGCCTTGCTCGTTTGGGGTCTACCAGATAAAGGTTCACAGTGTGTTACGGAAGTTATGCTTGAGGTTAAGATGAAGTGGACAAGGTAGATGTTGAGTTACAGGTGTTTCCTTTGGCCCTTCAGCTTGAAAAATCTACCCCGAGATACAGAACTTAAACTGGCAATATTCTCTGAATGGACGCTAAACAGAACTAGATCAATTATAACAAAAATCTTCCTTTTTCTACAAATTTGATTTCTAACAGCTTGATTGCATTGTTGTTCTTTTTATACGCAACTTCTGTACATGTGAGACTTAAGGCAATGAGGCCAGTACCAGCAGTGAAACACAGACATTTTGGCTGTTGGGTCCATAGTTCAAAGTTTAATGGCATGAACTGTGAGGATGACTGGTATGTTACTCTGGGCTTCATGAGTTTGTTACAGGTAAGTGTGAGTCCTAATTTCTTATCCCTATTATAAAAAACCCCATTATTTAAATAAAAATGGGGATGTTTTAAACACCTGAGAGACATTTTGACTGTCTGAAGAAACTGCCAAAAAAAATTAACTTGATTTATGTAAACTGCTTTTAGTGAATTGTTCAAAGAATTGTTTTATATTAAAGAGTAAATTAATACTGCCTATATGCTGCACCAGGCTAAAAATGAAGGTTTATATTAATCTTTACAACCAAGTGAAAAAGCACCCCAATCTGAATTGCACCTTCCATTTACCTGGTGAAATTTTGTGTGCTGAATATGCAACTGTTAATTAGTACAGCCATACTGTATTTATTTCTGTATACTCCTGTACAGTATGAATGGAGAAATCCCAGGCAAATGTTGTATACGTGTATACTTAAAGACACTTGCTTTCAAGAGTATCAAAATGCACAGGCACCTTTTGAGAGCATGACAGCCAATCAGACTATTATCCATAAACCGAATGATAACTTTAAATCACTTGAGTAGGAGGTAATTTTGAGGAGGAAATGAAGTGGTAGTGGAATAGTGAATAAGTGTCCTTTTAAATAAATCAGCTTTTAAATGTAGTTATAATTCCTTTGCACAAATAACTGTATGGAAGTTTGGGCTGAATGAATAAGGCTTGAAGCAGCTGGCATTTTTCAGTTGAGATTTTTTTTATTTATATTTTTTGTCACGTGAGTTTCTTCATGTGAGGAATTTGATCATGGGAGCCTTTTAAGTGTCCTTTGTTACTTGGAGCCCCGGTCCGTTCCTGAGGGACACTGTGCTCCCCTGGTAGCGCCTGGACTCAAAGCAATGTGGCTGAGTGGGGTCAGCTGCAGGATCAAACCTATCAGGTGCAGATCAAGAGTTTTCACTCTGTCAGTGCTTAGTGCCACAAAAGGAGCGGTCTTGTTCCCATGCTCTTTGATGTGGGCTATATATTCATCCTTGCTAGCTCTTTTGGTGGAATTGAAATATTTTTATAGAGGCCCTCAGCTCATTATGTTAAGACTGTCAGTATAACCAACTAAAGGTTTTCTTTTTTTTTACTTGCAGAAAATCTAGGTGTAGATGCGAAATTTTATTAAAAGATTAACTTTTCTTGCCACCACTAGCTCTTTTTTTTTTTTTTTTTATTTGCCTTTCCACATCTATTGATAAAGCAGCAGACATTAGCTCTCCTTTTAAGGGACTTTTAAATGATCCCAGAGCTCTGATGTTTGAAGCATCATTTTGGTGGTGGCCTACCTCAGATATCAAACTGTTGCCTCCTTCCTTTTGGGTTGTTTTTTTTTTTTTTTTTTTT
>VZRU01005171.1:279322-373551 GCA_013398155.1 Pedionomus torquatus | reverse complement strand
TTTTTTTTTTTTTTATCCAGCCCAATTTACAGCCGTATATTTTCTTACGAAAGATGTCTAATAACAGGTGCTGTAACACTATTGTTGGGTTTTACTGTCTGGTGATAAGTGTATACAATATTTCTAAGGGCAACTATGTACTGTGATGTAAAAGTCTGGGCTAAAATGTATATAATCTGTGTACATAATTGTGTACTTGATTATAATTGCTGATTGTAAAGATTTAATAAAATGTAAATATTCTGGTCAAGCTGTGTTAAATTGTCACCAGTTTCTGAATGGCCCAGCGAGCTGTGTTCACATTGACACTGAGCCCGGCTGCCCGGGGGTGCAGAGGTGCAGATTTTTTTTAAATCCGTTCCTATGGTGAGAATACAGATCTTCAGAAGTTCATTTAAACTATGACTACATAGATCCCGGTGGGGTTTGTTTGGGGTTTTTGTTTGTTTGTTTGTTTTTTTCTCAATTCTAATGAAAACAGTTCTCTCTTGGACCTGACTGGGTAAGTCTCAGAGGAAACACGCTCTATTGTCCTTCCTCTGTTACCAGCTGTTCTCTGACACCTCTGCTCCTGTGAGCTCTTCCTCCACGGAAGTTAAGGCTAAGAAAATGAAAGATGCAGGAGCCCCTCACATTAAGTCCTTGTTCGGGCACTCAGCAATATTTATGACATTCGTTAAGTAGAAACCATTACCAGCCTTGCCAATGAAGTGCTAAATTTCTTCAACCTACAGTTTTGGAGCAAAGGCACCTTCTGTCTTCCTCATCCCTTCAAGGATCTTTAAGCTGGGATACTCAGAAAGCATTTTGGTCTGTAGGGTATATAGCAACATTTAAAGTCCTACCTGCTTCCTTTGCACCTACTTATTTTGGGAGCGGTAGGTGTTCCTTAAATATGTGTCTACTGTCTATTGACCTTGAGGTTGTGGTGGCAGCTCCTTGTTTTAGCGGGGACAGGCAAACGGGTCAGGTGGTGCCTGGCGATGGAACTCAGAGAGGAGCAAACTGAGGAGTGGTCTCAGGAGTCTAATGTAAACCTGGGGTTTGCAGAAACGATTAATCAGAATGAAAATGGCCACAAAAACCCGTGAGACAAGGGGTGGAAGAAGTAGTGCTGGTGTGAGCAGACAAGATGTGGCACGCTTCTCCGTGGCATCTCCCTTGAGTGGATGCCCGTGGCCAAGGGCTAAGACAGGGTCAGGGCAGAGGGGTTTAGGCCAAACCTTTCAGGATTGAGAGCTCCATCGTGTGGGAGCTGCCCTTTGAAGCTACGTCCCTGTGTGTTTTGCCAACTTCCTTTATAATCACTGGGGCCTGCTGCCTGCTCCACCTTTCCTGCAGGGATGCCGCCTCCCTACCTCTGGTTTGCTCATGTTTTTCCCCAGTCAAGTGTTGGAACTAACTCCAAAAAAACAGGCAGAGGTGTTCACCCGCTGAGGGTTCAACCCTTTGCCCTTCCCACTGCTGGGGCCTGGTGGACAGGGGCTGGGGAGATCAGAGCAGAGCCACCAACAGCAGCAAAGTTGTCTCATCTGGGGTAACTGCAGAGACCTTGGAGCAAACTCCCAGCAAAATGCATTACTTGCTTTTGGGCTGTTTTTTTTTTTTTCTTTGTTTGTTTGTTTGTTCATTTTTAAAATAAAAAGAGAAAAATGACCAATAACCAACGTTCTCTCTTAGCAACACCCACCTTGGAGGATCTGGTTTTATCCTTCCGCGTTCATCTCCACCACTTCATCCGCTGGGATGCCCAGATGCTGTTTGAAATAACAAGGAGTCAGTCAGTCGGTCTCCCATCGCAGTTGGCCTCTGAAAAGGCTAAAGTGTTGTGCGAAATGACAGCTGTGTTGCACCGCTGCCCTAGGACTTTTTTTATATGTTTATTTTCTAACAGGAAATCAGGAATATTTAGTTACTTTTTTCTGATACGTTCCTGATACTTCTGCTTCCCAGAAGCCCTCACTGCAGAGCTGACCAAAGAGTAAGGGTAATGTGGCAGCACCAGCACAGCACACCCCATCACACACTACTGAAACTACCCTCACTAGTTACTTTATGCCAGTAGTTGCATTGATGGGCAACTATTACTCAATTTTTCACATTTCCACTTTCTAGATGGCCACCCGAAGCTGGAGGACTGCAGCAGCTCTGACAAAAAATTCATCTTCAGCTACTGCTTGTCCCAAGGCCCATCATTCATGTCGACCTAAAACTGCCAGTGGCAGGAGTCCAATTTTCTTCCTATGCGCTACATAAAAAGATAATGTTAATAAACTTTTCCAGCTGGAATGGTCTCTATAAAACACTGTTTGCCTGGGAAAGTTCACTCAAGCTATTAAACACCAGCGTGGGCGAATTCATCTTTATTAATCCCTGTGTGAAGGGTACAGTGTGAGGACGTGAGGCCGGGCCTGGTCTGATTGCAGAGGTATTTAAGCCAAAATTGCTCAAAAAAAAAAGTGTGCAGAGATTTGGAAGTGCCATGAGCTCTTTGGGGGAGCACCAGGACCACCTTGGGCTGGCTCAGACACCCCACGGGCTGTGACACCAGGACAGACCTGAGGGCAGCACTGCAGGGCAGAGAATGAGAAGAAATACAGAGAATGGGTTTCACCCTGTCTTGTAACACCCTGAAGCCATTTCTCTGTCTGCATGCCCTTCGCTGGGTGCTGCCCGCACCTCCACGATGCCCCTTGGGCATGAACCACGGCTGAAGATGGTGCTTGGAGGTTTGCAGAGGGAAATGCAGAGCTCGAGGAGCAGCAACATGGGTGAGAAGAAACAATGAGCAATTCAGAACTGGCCATGCTGAATTTGACACATTTTTAGAACTTCTTTACGGACCTCTCCTCCTCGCAGGCAGCAGGGTGGCAATGGAGGGAATACTGATCATTAGAGATGTGTGTGGGCCTCCTCTCCACAGCAAAAGCTGTTTCCCCATCCCTCCTCGGGCCCAATGCTCCTCACATTCTGGCTTCAGAAAATTAGAAAAAAAAGGCTCACAAAGGCCTAAGGGAGGGTGTGTGAGAAAATAAAGATGAGCAGGAAAGGGGAAAATGGCATTTCTGATGGAGGCTGGCTCTCACGGCTGTTTTATGTAACTGAGCACGTGGCTTTCCACGTTTATTTTAGGGCTTGACACGGGTTTATCTGATTGCCAGGCAGGGAGCATCTCTGCTAAATGATGTCAATCTTCGCCGCACTGGCATTACAGCATCATAAAAAATTACAGCACTGCTATTTTGGGTAGCAGCTCTCTCCGACTCAGTGAATAAATGCATCTCCATATGACTCACTCCAGGGGATTATTAATAGACACAAAAGCAGAATGCCAAAAACCCAAGAATATCGTGCAGTTCCCACACGTAGCTTTCTAGTTGCTCGCAGCAATTGCACTGGAGAACTTTCTGTCTCAAAATTTAATTTTTTAAAAAATACATATGTACAGGGGGAACAATTTTTGTATTCAGCTCACACCTTGAAGCCTTGGAGTGTGTGTGTGGGGGGGTGGGGTGGGGGTGGAGATGGGAAGGAAAGTCTGCATCTATGGAAGATGCTGGTGGCTCCAGCTCTGGGCGTGCAGGGTACCACACTGCAGCCCTGCATCATGTACTGGGCTAACACCCCTCAGGGCAATGCTTCCTGTGAATAGAGGCTGCCACTATTAACAAGGCTTGAAGTACAAGATCAGGTCTCCTGATTTAAACAGAAACCATCCAGGATGGCAGAGCGGTGTGGCGGGAGCAAGTCTCTCCCATAGGGAAGAAATCATTCGCTTCTCCGTGTGACAGCTGGCAGATAAATTGGTGACAGGCAGCAAGATACAAACTCAAGCCTGGAGCTCACCTCCTGCCCCAGGACTGCCGCCTTCACCCAATCAGCTTTTCAGTAATTAGGGTGAAAGACACCGGTGGGGTCGTCTGCACCATCCTGGCCCTGCTGCCATACAAAACTGCACTTGAATAGTGTCAGCTTTGCTAGAGTGAGTAACCTTTGAAAAAAGGACAATTTTCCCCTGAATGTTCTGTTGGTGCTCACGACGCTGCTGAGATGCTGCTATGGGTGCTGGAAGCAGATGTCCATGCGGATGGTGCTATAGTTGGCTTTTATGAAGCAGGTTTACAGTCTCACACGTTGATGATGATGATGATGAAGAAGATTATGGAGAAGCAGCTGATGATGGTGACTTTGCCAGCTTCAGGCTCAAAGAGAGCATTTACCCAGATGTCAGTTCTCTTTGGAATGCCACCAGCTTTCACATTTTGCAGTTTCACTGGGCTGGGCTTTGGTTCCTTTTGCTGAGTGCTACATGCACAACAAACTGCCCATCCAAAACCACCTCCACATTTCTTGTTGCCTCTTCCTACAGAATGAAACTAAATAGGGAAACATTTCAGCCTGAAAAGCAAATGATAAAAGGATCCAGAGAAGGGGGCCAAAAGACAGCAGTTCTCCATCCTGCTTGCCACTGGGGATTCTTGCTGGAAACACGCTTGCATTCACTCAGCTTTACTTTGGAAAATGTTCTTTAACATTTGTAGGGGCAGAAATTTAAGCTTACAGAGATAATTATGCCAGTGTGTGCTTTTGTGGAGCCTGGTGCTCTTCACCGGTGACAACGGGTGACAATAGGGGGACAAGTTGAGCTCCTGCTGCTCCCCACAGGCTGAGCTGACGTGAAGGTGAGGGAGGTGCCCCCCATGCGCAGGAGGTGAAGGCCCCCAGTGCTTTAGGAAACAAGGGGAAAAAGGCCAATGTGGTGACGTGCTGCAAAATGTGAGTATAAAACACGCATGTTGGACATGAAGCCTATGTGGCAGCATGGACTGTCACCTGTGAAGCAGCCACGCTAACCAGATCTCTTGGTTGGACAGAAATGCCGACAGTGGCTGCAAATGTCGTTCCCCCCCACCCCCTTCTTTAAAGCTTGTATTAAATTCATTCCTCGGTGGCTGCAGACATTGCCCATTTGGAAGCCTCTCCTGTCCTAAAGGTCTGATGTGTCAGCCAAGCTGATCTGGAGTTCAGATTGCATAAAAAAGAAAACAACTCCTCTGACTGAAAGCAAAGGAAGAAATTACTGTTAGGATTTGGATGGTAGAGTTTTGGGGCAGAAGTCCAGTATCAGAGAAAGCATCACGGGAGTCGGGAAACAGCAGCATTAGTAGCCAGGTAATTAACCAGCTGCTTTGATGATCCTCTTCAGGAGCATTTTGGCCAAGGCCCGCAGGCTGGTTTCTCTGTTCTATTTGTACATCCATCTTCTCTGTTTGTCCGTGGGTTTCCTGCTGCCCATCACCTGCAACACCATAACGTCTACGTGCTGCCCAGCAGCACCAGGCAGATCCAACACCTGTGAGCATGAGACATTCACGGGAAGTACAAGTGGATCCTGCATCAGTCAGCCCAGCTGTATTTTTAAAAGGTAAGTCCAGAGATTAGGGGAATAATCAGAGAAAAAGGCATTTGCTGAGTATTCCCAGTGAGTCCAAGGCAACTTTCTAAAAGCCACCAGCCACACCAGCAAAAGCCCAGAAAGTGTCTAATACTCTGCCCAGTTCTTCATTATAAAGTGGGAATCTCCGTAAAACTTTATAGAAGCCAGTTTGCCAAGATATGATCTTCAGCAGTTCCTACAGAACCTAATTTACGTCCACATCATGGAAAATCTTGCAGTATCTCAGCAAGTCCACTTGAGCATGCAAAGCTCCTGCGAAGCCTTGGTCTCAAATGGGACAGGCTGGAGCTTTGCTCAAGTCCTTCAACTGTTTCTTGAAGCCCCAGCACTGGAGAGAAACCAGTCCTGGTCCCTTGTATTGCACCAGCACATCTCCCATCAGAGGGCCCAAGGGAAAAAAGTACAAGTTGTCAGCATTTGAATGATGCAAAATAATCCACAACCTTCTGACAAGAAAAAAAGCACCAATATGGGTTATGGTTTCTTTAATTCAGGTGCAGATTCCTGTGACTCAAGCCATGCCTTCTGTCAAACACTGCTCTTCATTATGGCGTCATGAGTTTCAGGAAAAGCTTCATCAGGGTCGGTACTGGCAGGCAAGGAGCAGGATTTCCCCCCGCGCCCCAAAAATCTCAGGAATACAAATGCCAGCTGTTGAAACCTAGTGAGACGCAGGCGGCACCCAGGAGAGCCAGCTCCTCCCCCGGCTCTGGAGCAGCATTGCAAAAAAATAATGAGTTAATGAAGTGTAACACACACAATCACACTTCAGGCAGGAGGGCAAAACTCCTTCTGGCCACCATGACTGGACCTACCTCCTTGGTGAGCTGGGAGCTGTATGGAGGGTGGAAGGGTTTGGGAGTGGGCACAGGTTAAGCGACAATAATTTAAAAAAAAGAAGAAAAAAGGTGTCATCTTTTTAGGCCAAAGCATGTGTGTTGCAATGGATACAATGCAGTGGCAGGAAGCGGCTGAAGGAAGATAGCGCCAAAACCTCCTGAAACTGGACTGAAGGCAAAGTGTGTCCCTGTCCCTGGTTACTAGTGATGGAGACAAAAATAACCTAGCCCATAAACAGATTTTCTTCTCCAGGTGTCACTTTCCAGATTGGTACATCCTCTGAGAACCACATCAAACTGTGTCCCAATTGCCCCCAGTGCACCGAGTTCAGCCTCGCTAGCCCCCAGCACGTCAGGTGACTGACGATGATGCCGTAGTGATACTGGTGCATTGGCTTCGTGAATGCGACGGAGCATCCGTCCAGGCAGCCCTTGGAGGGATGCGGGGCCCCTGGCTTCTGTGCGCGCCGACCACCGTGCAAGGCTAGAGCTGGGGATGAGCGCCAGCCTCTTGGATAACTCTTCCCAGCTCTTCTCCTCGCTCTTGCCTGGAGCTAACACTTGGGGTAGGCTCCAGGCAGGAAAACCAGCAGAGCTCCAAGGGCTTTAGTGGAAGGCAAAAGCACAGCAAGGGAAGAATGTTGATTGCGAATCCCCTCACCACAATGGTGTCTAAGATCCCAGAATATGACTCGGAGCTTATTAAATAGTGTGTTGACCTCCCAAAGAGAAGTTTGGGCTCAAATCATTTTCTTGGCCTTTCTTTTAAAAGAAACTTCTAAATGGCCCATTTATGGCTAAGCACAGCATTTCAGATACAAGCAATTTTCCTTCTCTTCCCATCCTCCTCTTTCCACCCCACTGAATATATTTAGGTAAAATAACACGAAGGTATGACTTCAAGGAGAAATGCATTTTAAGATACAGAAATCTGCTTATATTTTTATAGATCCTCAGCCACCACGTGTATTTAGACGTTTAACAAAATTTGCTAGGACTTTGCAAAGGTGGAAGAAATAAAGCAGTTTAAGAAGCAATATTCACCTGAGTGACCTCGTGGGTCTGCCTGTGGCATGTGCACCTTCTTACAAGGAGGGTCGGTTGTGCCTGTCCCTTTCCTAAATGCTACACAGCGGCAGGCGGGTCCCTGCACTTGCTCTGGCCATGTTTTTGGAGTTAAGTTGCTGCTCGGGGCTTGAGGAGATGGTTATCCTGCTGCCCCAAGCAAAGCAGACAGCTCCTGGTGGCTGAGGTGTGGAGAGAAGGGTGTCAACCCAAAGCCTGAAGCACTTAGAAACCATCTTACACTTCAAAGGTTTCAGACATTCAGGACTAACAAAATGCTTTTGCTTTGTTTAAATGTTGTTTCTGTAAGCATGGCTCCTTTTAATAAGTAACAAGTGCTGATCTTGGCTTTTCCATATCCCAGAGAGTTTAAGAGCAAGTCTCCTTGCCTGATCAAGAAGCTGAGTCAGCTGAAATCCACTGAGAAACTCCTGGGTTCTGCCTGGCACACCATGATGGTCTCAGGACACGCTGTGACCAAGGATTTGCTGTCTTGAGTAGGCAAACCCGATCCCCCCCAAAAACTCAGTTCTGCCTGTATTTCTTGCAGAAGGGCGGAGCTAATCTAAATCTGTCAATGCTCACCCCAATCCCACCAGAAGCCTGGGGAAGTTCTGGAGCACATCAGCTCCAAAGACAGCTGCTGAGTCTTTCCAAATCTCCTGCCCATCCTCATGCTTCCACAAGCAGCAGCAGGATACTCTATGCAGGCATCCACTAGTATTGTCATCTAAAGGTACATCAGTCAGGTTATCATTTACACAGGAGATCAAAGCACTTGCTGCTTAATACAAGGGTCATATTAAACACACAAGAAAGATGGGGATTGTTTTTCCTCTCTCACAAAGCTTCCACCAAAGCCCATGCCTCTGGTGCCATCATCATTGGCAAATCAGAATATTAAAGAGGTGGCTGAGAGAAACTCCATGTAAAAGGAGAGTGGTGTACTGAAGGACCATGACATGTCTACCACAGGATTTGTGCAGGGAAATTTATACATGAGACATTTGGCATCTCGAAAATGAACCCTGTTTCAAAAGGACAGACCCAATTCCATCACTCTTGTACTACTTTCGAAAGCTTTCTAAAACACTTTTGAGAGAAGGATTTGCAGGATCAAGCCCCAAGACTCTTTATTAATTAAAGTGTTTAAATAATTGAAACGTACAGTCTCTTGGCTCTCCTTAGCGTGCCTACCTGCTTGAGAGCTGACATAAATTATGGAAAAAATTATATGCATGAGGTCAGCATTATCACCTTGAAGAACTGAACAGCTCAAATGGCTCCATAGCACTGAAAGATGCCAGTGGCCCTACGAAGGACCGTGTGATGGGAGGAAGATGGTAAAACCTCATCTCCAGGGTCGTTGGGACACTCAGGAACAATCGTGTGGTCCAAGCAGCTGCCAAAATGCAGTGAGAATTTGCTGGCAATTTTTAGGATAAAGGTGCATGCAGTGAAACCTGCCAGAGAGGACTCTGCCACTGAGCTTTTTATATGGAAAGCTACTGAAGGCAGGTAGTGCTAGAGTCACCCCAACTCTGCGACACAGCAACCACTGAACTCAAACTCAGGTTGACAGAAGACCAGGGGACTGAGGGAGTGAACTTGGTGCGAACATTTGAGGAAATCTCTTTAGTCAAGAAATTCCCTAATATTTTACAGATTTCTCAGAAGTCACATATGATTTTTGAGGAACTTGAAAACCTTTAAAGAGACCTGATTTTCAGAAGTTCCAGTGAAAAATGGCCAATGCTAAGCACCCTTGGACTCAGTGCCCCACTCAATTGTTAGCCACATCAGCAAATGATGCTATTGATGCAATCTCATGGTCACACACATACCTCACACACATCCGCAATGAAATCAATATGATACAGAAGTCTATGCCCTGAAAAAGTTCTTCCATGGGACGCAATGCAAACCTCACCCTCAAATGATGTCAAAGCAGGAAGAAACATTGGCACAGGTAACAATTTCTTTGAAATAATAAATACAAAAGGTGTATTTTTTCCTTAAGGATTTTTTTTTTTAACTCATGACAGCATTTGTTAAAAATATTACATCTGCTTTTGAGAAGGCAATATCCTCTCCATATAATATGGAAAAATAAACTCTACAGGACACGCAACAAACACCCCCAGTTGGCACAGAGCTGCTTTAAGAGATTAGATCCAGAGACTCATCAACACGGAGGGCTGGTTTCGCCTTCCTTGGCCCCAGACTCTTAAAACTTTGTGTTGTAGGAATGGTAAAGGACAAGAATACATAAAAACAGTAAAATGTTTATTTTCTTAGAAAAAAAGAGATTCAAAATGATTGTGATCACACTCCCATTCGTGCTCAGCAAAGCCAATACTGCAAGCTTAGTCCTCGATTAAGATACCTATTAAATGAAACTCTTTTTCCTCTTAAAATACAAATTCTTGCTTCTGCATCACTTCCAGTATTTCAGTGATAACATGCTTTTAATGGATAATAGTTTCTCAGCTTCTTCTCAGCAGAGAAACAAGGCCTGCCATGGCAAAAACATCCCATCTCCAAAGCCTGAAATCACCAGCATTAATAAGCACTCTGGCCCGAAGGCGGACTGACAGACAGTTTAAGGGTGTTTCTTAGATGCCTGAATGTTCACTTATGGAAGCTTTGTATAACACTACCTCATCTGATAGAAAACAGGCCAGAAGCCTTAATAAAATCAACAATGTCTTTTGGATTAACTTTAAGGATTTGCTGCGTATCTGGACACAGAAAAAAGTGAGAAGTTGCAACAAGTTTTAACTAGCAGCAACAAAAACAGTTTCTTATGAGTTCTTAGCAATATTCCTCATCTGTTCATTAAGAAACACTGTAACTGAATGGAGCATATAATGTGGAAATTATCTTCTTCTGTTATGTAGTGCTGTTCGCTCTAGAAGACTTCCAAAAGGTCTCAACTGGGTTGTAATCTATTTACACAGTAGTACTCCTGGTGCGAGTGGCAGAATTGGCACTATGTGACATCCTCCTCTTCTGAACAATAATCACGACCCTGTCAGGAAAAAAGCCAGACAGTTTGTAAATGACTGCTTTAAGACAGGAAAATCATAAATCAAGTACGTACTATTAATATTATTCCAGTTCTCTAAACTTAGGAGACTTAGGTTCAGAGCTAGGTAGAAACCTGAAAAATAGTGAATGGAGTTTGCACATACCCCTCCAACCATTTCTGGCAGATTCGCATGAAACCTGGACAGGAAACCCTTCCCTCTCTGCAGCTGTTAATCTCATCATTTTCATACCCTATACTGAGTTCTGTGGGGAATCCAATAAACTGACTTATAAACCTATTTTACCTACAAGTACACCCTGATAATCTCCGAGGTAAAAGCAACAGAGCACATAATCCTGCGAGCAACACAAGTCAGCTGCTGTGAACAAGACTATTTCATTTGATAACCTCAGCAAGAGTTTACCCCAAGAGCAAAAGGAAGCTTTCATATTGAAATCACACTTGCACAAAGGGGGAAAACAAGCCAAGCTTCACAAAGCACAGACCAGTTGTGTTACACCTTCCATCTCGTACCAAACACAAGATTTGCAGCAGCATCTATGTATTAGCCGCAGGAAGGTCTGGAGAAGACATGTCCTGATACTCACTAGATGTTTTTTGCAAACAGGACCTGAAGGGACCCACTGTTCTTGTTTCTCTACACAGTAACAGCCATAGCTGAGCTTTTCAACGCACAAACCAAAGATATAGTGCAAAAACCAAGTGCCTCAATATACTGTCAAAAACATTAACCTCTGGACTATTTCCCCTGTGCTGGGTGTACCACCTGGGCACTTGCACTGAAAATCCCAGTGACTGAGCAAAGGGTTGGCAACGAACAATGAAAGGAAAAAAAACGATTGTCTCGGATGTAATAATAAAGTGTAAAAGCTCAACAACACCCTGAGAGCAGAGCAGACCAGAAGTGCAGTGGTTAATTGGATGAATTATCTATTAACTGAAGGGATACCTGGTTGCCCCACAAATCAAAACATGCCGTTGTCCTACCTGGGAAGAGAAGGGTGAAAGAAAAAAAGAGAGGAAAAAAAAAAAAAAAAGAGAAGGAAGAAACATTTCTTGATGCAGTGAACAGTTTATTTGGGATGCGCAGCTGGCGTGTTTGGAACAAAGATGCTAAAATGTCTCTGACACATAAAAATGTCTCACTGATGATGCTGCGACCGCAGCTCGCTTTGCTGGAGGGCCCACACCCCAGAACGTGCAGTGCTTTAGCAGCTCTCTGTGGCCCAACACTATTAGTAAAAGGGCTTTCTTAGTATGCTGAAAAAAACCACCCCAAGAGACTAATCGGCCCTGATTTCAATCCAGTAATCATTGACCCAGAAAGAAAGAAAAAAAATATTTTTTTTTTACAGTAAAAGATTTGACTCAGAAAGAAGGAATGCTGAAATACTTTGCAGCAAAGCCCAGAACCATTGATTTGGACTTTTGGACAAAACCATGAGAGTAAGCAACAGAGACTTTGTGCAAGGTGCATTGCAGTTATGAAAGCCACCAGCAGTGACTGATAACTGGGGCTCAGGACATTTCCAGGAGATGCCTTTACCTGGTTCCCCAGTCTCCTGCTCAAGAGGAAGCCCTGTGGCCCATCGTTCCCTGCTATGCTGTGCCAGGGGCTATCAGTGCTATTAAAGGCTCAAACAGACCCAAAACATTGAAGAAAGTCATCTTGCCTTTTTCCCTTCTCATTCCTCCTGCTGTTCTTCTGCTTGTGGGCTTGCTCTATGGCAACCAAGGGCCTTGCTTCTCAAAAGGATGCCAAGAAATTGCTTAAAAAGCAACATGCTAAAGAAGTCCTTCCCACAGTGTGCAAATACCATCTCTCGCCCACTCCCTGAAGGCTGCCGAGAGCCAGACTGCTGCTGCCAGACACTTTATTACCATCTTTATGCTGGAGGGGATGGAGACACGTCGCTGTCTCAGAGGTGCCCTTCAAGGCCATGGCCCTTCGCTGCTGGTGTGCAGGGAGCTGCCACCATCCCAGGTTTCCTGCATCCTGCTCCTTCCCGCCACCGCGTGTGGGCAGCAGCAGCGCAGCCAAAGGGAAGAGGAGGGTGAGAACTGCCTGAATGCCAGGAACACCTCCCACGCCTTCCTGCACTGTGACATGCAGCTCTTCCACCCACTGAGCCCGGCACAGACCCACAACCCCAACCCAAGCAGCTAATTCAATGCCCAAATTGTGGTAACACCCAAGGGCAAGATGAGGAGCCCTGATGCAGCCCAAGGCTGCTATATTTTTTGCAGGGAAATCCTTCATAGCCAGGTTCGCAGCCCCTGCCAATGCACCAGCTGATGAGAGGGGAAGGACATGGTGAGGGAGCCAGGGGACCACAAAAGGCTCCTGCAGCTGCTCAGTGGCTGGCTGAAGCCTTCCCATCCACTGCCCCTCTCTGCTGAAGAGCTGCATGCAGGAATGTGCTGCCATGCAGGGCACAGGACACATTTGTTACACGCCAGGAATAACATCGGCGTGCAGGCAGAGCAGGCTGGCAGCTTGCACACAAAATTAGGGATTCTGCTTTCACTTGGGTTTTATAGCATGAGGATGTTGCTTTTCTTCCTTCAGAAGGAAGGGCCATGTGAAGCAACCTGTGGGACCACCCCACTGGCAGGCTTGGCTTATTTTGTGGATGGTGGGAACCAGCTGTGACAGCAAACACCTTGTTTTCCAGGTACTGCCACACTCATCCTGGTGTGCAAAGACCCACACCAACACACCCCCAGTCTTTAATTCCAGCACGAACACTAAGTGTGTGGGGCTCAGTCCAGCAAGGACTGAAGCATCCCAGCCCAGTTCAGCGAGGTTAAACACGTGCTAGTCTTTAAGAACAAGAGAAACGGCATTTAAGCCCTGGAGTAGCTCATGAGCAGAAAGTTAAGCAGGTGCTTCAGCATTTTCTTGAAGGTAACTGAGGTCTTAAGAAAATACAGAGCTATTTAACATCCTAAAAAGAGCAGGAAGAGGAGAAAGCATGCTACAAGGAAGCCAGAAAAGTTACAATTCCCTTCCCCCCCGACAGAAAACCTTTGTCTAAAGCCTATTCCCTAATTGAAATTTAATCAGTAATAACGAGGTCATTGTTTTTTAGGAAGATCAAGCTGCTTTCCCTGCTGCTTACAAATCTAACACACGGAGCTTTCTCCTTCATGCTCCTTGGGCAGAAAGGCAGGAGAGGTCTCCACCTCCCTGCTGGCAGAGAAGGGAGGCTGCTTTGGTCCTCCCAAACACCATGGGCCCCAATCCAGCAAAATACATTAAAATGTTAATTTCTGCCTCCCCTACTTGTTTCACAAGGTGTTTGACAGACGCTGAAGGAGGCGACAGGTACAATCAGTGAGAGGCCTGCTGTGCTTGAGACAGGAAATAAATCTGGTGGGGCTGGGTAAGACCTCACTCCAAACAGTGAGCTGACAGCTTGCAAAGTTGGTAAGGCCTTCTGAAGAAACCACACTGAAATATCAACCATGCGAAGCAGCCGTCAGCAGCTCAGCACCACAATGGGAGCAGAGGAACCGCAGTAGTTTCTGAGGGTTTTTTTGGGAGTGTGTCAGGAAGGAAAAGAAAAAAGCAGAGGTGAAAAAACGTGTCCCCCCCCTCCCCAAATAGAGCAGCATCATGGCTGGAAAATGAGGGTGTGGGATCACTGGCCAAACCCTGTCCCCTGCTGCCCAGGGGAACAGGTTCCCGTGTCCAGAGAAGCCATAGGCACAGAGCATGTACCTCTTAACTAGAACATGCAGGCCATCCTTTAATACCCCTGAATAACACGGGCTATTAAGTAAGTTTTAATAATTGATAGTGTAAATGAACTACACTGAGGAAGATGAGAACAGGAACATGTGCATCCAAGTCTAGGTAATTCCCAAGAAATCCTGTCTTCCTCCCCTGCAGTTTCAAAATTCAACTTTCGTAGATGTCCGCAGTATCACCTTAACAAAAGTGTGTGAATTTAAGGCAATTTTAAAAAGAGCCTTATGCTCCTTTCCTGCTGCTTGTACCCAAATCATAAGGGCTCATTCCCTTGTTCTCTCCCCTTGCTGCATCTAGATAGCACTACCATCCTGATGTCCCTACCGGGGAACGCATCACGGCTAATGATATCCTTTTAGAGGAAAAAAAAAAAAGAAAAAGAAAGAAAAAAATTCACAGGAAAAGCCCTTTTCCCCATTGTTGTGGGTGACACACCAATAAACAAAACTCCACGCAGCCCGAATGCAGAAGCCTTCCTGGTTCAATAGCCTTTTGTGCGGCTGGTGGACTTGCCAAGGGAGAGAAGGCAACTCAGGAGATGTTTCTTCCGCCACAGCTCTGCAGCTTGGCACCAGCATCCTCACACTGTGGCCCCGGCCAGGAGAGGAGGAAGAGGAGGCCGGTTGGCTTGGGAGAGGGAAATGAGCTGCACCAAGCAGCCCTTTCTTCTGCGACTGTTGAAAAGGCTTGCAGGACACAGTAGCCCCTTTCAGAGGACACGGTCGGCGCTGGGAAACGTTAGCCGGGCTCTGTGGTGGGAACGCTTTTCATCAATCTGGTTTTGTTTACAGCACTCACAGAAAGGATGGGAAGAAAATGCTGGGAGGCAGCACTAAATAATTGTATGCTGTGCTAATTTTTGTCCATTTCTTATTCTGTTAGAGAAAAATCAATAGAGTCATTAAGAGCAATCAACTTTGCTAATGAGTTTTAGCCTAATAATTCTGCCCTTGCATGTGTTTCGGTTAGCAACCCCCCTCCCCTATTTCTAACAGCACTCTTTAAATACCATACAAGAGGCTGTATTGTGCCTTCCCCCCATGTTTTCATGCCCAGTATACTAACAAGGGGATGCCACTGGGCATCTCTCCCCTGGCTTCCAACAACAAAACAGTAGTTTCCAGCCCAGCTCCCGGCAGCCAGGTATGCAAACTGGTGGAAAAACCCCTGCAAACTGACTCTGACACCGGCATTCAAGCCCAAGTTATCTCATGACCCAAAAGACATGCCCCGTGGCAGCAGAAACACAATGTCTTGGGCTCAGAGTACTCACTGGCTACATGAGAGTTTACAGCGAGACACCTTCACGTTATGACATTTTTTAATCTCAACAAAGGGCAACAAAGGTGATTTAGGGATTGGAGCATCTCCCTTATGGGGAAAGGCTGAGAGAGATGGGAGAAGAGACGGCTGAGGAGAGACCTTATTAATGCTTATAAGTATCTGAAGGGTGGGCTGAAGGAAGATGGAGCCGGCTGTTTTTCAGTGGTTTCCAGTGACAGGAGGAGGGGCAATGGGCACGAGCTGGAACATAGGAAATTCCATTCAAATATGAGGAAAAATTTCTTTACAGTGAGGATGCCAGAGCCCTGGAACAGGCTGCCCAGGGAGGTTGTGGAGTCCCCTTCTCTGGAGATTTTCAAGACCTGCCTGGATGCTTTCTCAAGTACTGTGCTCTGGGCAATCCTGCTTTAGCAGGGGAGTTGGATTAGATGATCTCTAGGGGTCCCTTCCAACTCTGACAATTCCATGATTCTGTGCTTCTTTCCCATGAGCATGTTTTCATAGTGATTATTTTTTATAAGCCACTGTAGCTACCGTAGCCATGTAGGAAAGAACTTACAATGATAGGACTGGTGATGATTTCCTCTGGTACAGCTTACCCAGATTGTTTTGTCTTTTTTAAAACATAAAGCCAGGGATGCTTTTTTTTCTCGGGGTACAATCCCCCAGATATAATCCTAGAAACCGCCTGTGACCTGTTCAGTTATACCTCAGCCTTGGTATTTTTTCCTACAGTAAGACAGCTGCCTACACACTGTGCCACAGCCTGCAGTAATAACATATACTTAAAGGAGATAATTTCTGATGATCGTATTACTGCTCTGCATGTAGAACTCACAGAAAGCAGTAATTTCTCAGACCACTTTCTGTGACAGACATCATCAAGATGCTTCTGCTAGCAGGCCCTAAATTGGATAAATTTTCCACATTCAACATTTTATATATCACAGCTTTGAATTTTGATTTCATTTCATATTTTCATGCAAGCCCTGGTGGGATAGGGCCCCTCAAGTCTATTGACTTGAGCCTGCAAAGTCTGTGCCCAGGATTAACTCTCTGCTCTGAGTGATCCTGTTCAAATAAAGGTATTTCTTTTTAGGGAGTAGAGTTTGCATGTGGTCCTGCGCAATCAGGGTCAAATTAATAAGCAAAGCCCATGACTCTCCTCACAGTAACTTCAGTGCACGTGAAACCCCACACAGATGTTGAGAGCACTTTTGAGCCAGCTTCTGCCCCAACTCTTGGGCCTCAAGCTGCTCACAGGCGACTTGATCTTTCCTTTTCCTTGTTTCTCCTGGTGCGGTGCACATCCAGCCTTGGTGTGCCAAACCTGTGCTCACCCTCTGCCACTACATCAGCTGAAAACCATCCCACAGCTGTGCTGAGATCTGTTCAACCTTTTAATCACTTGGTTTTTATCTGTTTGGATGCATGTTGCTACGCCATGGAACCATCATCATGAGAAGTGTTCTGTAGTCTGTCATATATATATATATATATTTGACCTCTGTGTGATACAGAACTAGTCTCCTGTGCTGTCGACTGCTTAACTCTACCCAGCTACTCCCAACGTCCTACATGACTTTATATCTCTGGTTTCTCATCAGGTTTGGGTTTTTTTTAAAGCTGACATTCAGCTGGCTCTGTAATGATTAGGTTGTCTCTAGCAGAAGGAATATCTAAGCCCATGTGTGGGGCTGACCTTTACACTCTCTCTCAGTCCTACCTTGGCATTCAGTGCTGAGCCTTTGTTTCAGCATTTCTTCCTTCCATCAAGCCCTATGAATTGAATTACCATAATCACATGCAGTTCCATACACGCAAGCTCAGCCCTAGCTCTCTGAGCAGGGACAGCCACTCACACAGAGATGGGAACAGATGTCTCCCTCTGAATGCCTCACAGTGTTTTGACACTGAATTTTGGTAGACAGAAGCTTCATGCGCTGGGGCTGACATTCTGTTTTTTACCTTTGGGTGGCATTTGCAGAACAGAGTTGAGCTTCACTGTGCCCGCACAGGCAGCCAGGAACGCGTGCTGGGTACAGACAGCCACTAGACTTTTAGAGGAATTCTCCATATCATTTCATTAAGGCTCTTTTTGATCTGCAGGATTCATAAATACTACATATTTTCAGTTGCTAAAACATCAGCCTGTGTTCTTTCCACTTCACACTTTGATTGCAGAAATTACCTTCCTGTCCATTTAATAATTTTGCTGAGTCCTAAATGCACATTTAATTTTCCTCTCTAATTTGTAGCACACACTTTAGAGTTGTTGTTACTCATTTGTATGAGATGACCTAACACCCCTTGGGATTTCAACCCAAGTTGAGGAACGTTTCACTTCTGACTGCAGAGTTTTTGTAGACACAGCCAAGGAAGTCTGTGATGGACAGTGTGTCTCCATTACAAATCCAACACTACTCATGGCCACAGTTACCAAGTGACCATTACAATGTTTTGGGACCTTATCAATAACAATGGCCCACACTTTCGCAGACTATTGCAGCTGTAACTGGTGAGCTGCTCAATCATTTACTTCTTTTAATTGTTCAACTCTTGTCCTCCCTTTTTCCTGGAGAAGGGACTCAATATGCTACTTAGGGATCAAACAAAATCCCTCATATTTTCTAATATTTTTGGCACTTGTGACAGGTACCTAGAACAACAACATACTGTGGGCAAAGATTAACTAAAAAATCTCAAAAGTTCTCTTAGGAAGTTTGTTTCCTCAGGCACAGGAGGCCATCAGAGAAGCAATCCCATGTTAAGCTGTGCATTAGCTCCTGCCAATCTCATCAACTGTCAGCAGCTTGATATGCACAGGAGCCATCTTTTCCTTTTTGACAGATAAAACTGTGTATTGCCTCTAAATAGGCAATCTCCTGATCTAGAAGATAAATGAGTACAAGAGCCCTGGAGAACACCTGCAAGCATCTGAGAGCATAGTCCAAACAGTGAGGAGACAGTCAACTGCATCTTAATGTGGCAGCTGGTGAATGAACGATATTACTGTCCTGAAACAAATCTCAAAAACAAAAACTAACCTCAATTTATAATTAGATACAGCCATCAGATGGTCTGGTCTGTAAATAAAACAGATCTTTAGAAAATCCATTTCAGTGGAGACTTTGTGTTTGACATTATAGAAGATGATGATGTCCAGAAAAGTATTTAAATATTTATACAGTTAATACACTTATTCAGAGGAGATGCAGATATATTACGAATATGTAGCAACTGTACTTTTAAATGCATATAGGTTAAGTAAAATCTTACTCCTGCGAAACAGTGGTACAAAAATACTCTTCTCAAGGATCTACAGAGTCCTCACTTCTACTCTAATCTTCCCCTTTATCTAACTTTTTGCTTTCATCAAATGCCTTTTTGCTTCTTTATAGCAGTGTAGCAAATTTGTTGCTGAGGACAAACAAAAGACTCACCCACTGTAACACTCCAAATCCTAAGACCAAAAGTGCTGGCAAAAAATGGCAGACATTCAGAGTAATCACAGTAAAAAATTCCCTCCTACTCTGCAACCCAAACCTATAACTTGGGAGTACAAATGACTTGATTCCAACTGGGGAGTCAAATATTTAATATGAAGTATTAAATAAGATCTTCAAAATATGAAGTGTTAGGAGTATGTTGGTGAGTGAATATCACCTCAAGGTATAAGCAAAGGCTGAGATCTTGCTTTGGGCTTCTGTTCTATACTTGATCCAAATAACCCATTTAATTCCTCAAGTCTCAGAATCCCATCTGTGTTGTGGTACAACTATTCACTACTATTTCATAAAATCACAGAATGGTTTGGGTTGGAAGCGACCTTAAAGATCATCTGTTCCTATGCCCTGCCATGGGGAAGGCCACCTCCCATTAGACCAGGTTGCTCAAAGCTCCAACATCCAGCCTGGTCTTGAACACCTCTAGGGATGAGGCATCTACAACTTCCCTGGGCAACCTGCTCCAGTCTCTCACCACCCTCACAGTAAAGAATTTCATCCTAATACCTAATTTAAATCTCCTGTCTTTCAGTTTAAAACTGCTACTCCTCATCCTATCACTACATCCTCTGATAAAGAATCTCTCTCCCCATCTCTCCTCTAGGCCCCCTTTAGGTACTGGAAAGCTGCTATAAGGTCTCTCCAGAGCCTTCTCTTCTCCAGGCTAAACAACCCCAACTCTGAGCCTGTCTTCATAGGAGAGATGCTTCAGCTCTCTGATCATCTTCATGGCCCTTCTCTGGACTCACTCCAACTATTCTATACCCTTCTTATGTTGGGAACCTGAGAGCTGGACACAGTCCCACCAGAGGTCTCACCAGGGCAGAGGGGCAGAATCACCTCCTTTGACCTGCTGGCCACACTTCTTTTGATGCAGCCCAGGATGCGGTTGGCTTTCTGGGCTACAAGCACATGTTGCTGGCTCATCTTCTTGTCAACTAACACTGCAAGTCCTTCTCCTCAGGGCTGCTCTCCAGTCATTTTCTGCCCAGCCTGTATTTGTGCATGGGACAAAGTTGGGATTCTCCTCGAAAAGGCTTGTGAAACACCTGAAAGCTGCTATCAAGACAATGAGATATACAAAGAACTATTCATCCTCTTCTTGAAAACATCTCCAACATCTTTGTTTTACTCAGCATAGGTCCTTATGCGGGGTTATCCACACATACAGCCACACTATTCATAATCTTTGGAGCTGGGAGCAAGAAATAAGCAGATACCACCAACATCAAGATTCCAGTTGTCACTCACAGAGATTAAATAAAAGATCAAATCACTAACCACTTTGCTCTTCTCCTTTATCCAGCAGTCCATGTAAACCCTGAATGCTCGTGTTAATTTGCCATTCATCCTACACTGGTGAAGTTTCCACAAAACAAAGGTTTCTTTCCAATACCTCCTGCAACCTCTTTACCTTTCTGGTCTTCTTTACACTTGAACTATCTAACTCACCAGTAGCAAAGAGTACCTTGAGCCAGAGTCCCTCCAAGTACTGGATAACACGGTTGCCGTCCCCATGGAGTCCCAAAACTTGTGTCCAACCCCTGAGTGAAAATGTGTGTTTACTTTATTGTTTCTTACCTTTTCAATTTTTTCATCAAGCATTCTGAAGAATTCTTGTTGGCTTTCAGAGATGTGCATGCTGAAAGGCAAAGGAAGAGTATCAGTACCAATAGGATTTCTTCCTTTTTAAATACTAATACTACAGTTCAGAGACACCGAGGGACACAGGTACAAGTTTTTACCACAGTGAAACATAAATAACTTTAAAAAATTTACTAGAATGACAGGTTTTTTAACAATTTTTTTTTTTCTTTTTCTGGAAGATTATTGCATTTGGTTCTGTATTTGTGTGCTATACTTGGTATGGTACCTAGGATCCATGTGCATCCAGAGGAGACTATTCCCTTTTCCAGGCAGGTTGCAGAAAGTTAATGGCCTGCTACCTTTCCTTGGGAAAGCGAGAGACCCCTCTGTGTTGAGACAGAAGATACAGCCAACATCACCATCACAAAATGAGATGCCTACAACATAAAGTTAAAGGCTTGCACTGGATGGTCTGTGGGTCTGTGTGCCTTGCAAAAGCTGGGTTCTGCGCTCAACACCCAGGCACATCTACAAGATCAGGCTGGTCCTTCCCCTCCCAGATGGGTGGTCCTTACTG
Source organism: Pedionomus torquatus (assembly GCA_013398155.1). Taxonomy (NCBI): domain Eukaryota; kingdom Metazoa; phylum Chordata; class Aves; order Charadriiformes; family Pedionomidae; genus Pedionomus; species Pedionomus torquatus. Next base: position 352,429 of record VZRU01005171.1, on the reverse strand, counting down.
CTCCCTGAATGGACCCAGTAGACTTTTCACTTCAATTAATTCTGCAGCATCAAGAGACTGGGGGTGTTAGCTGATACGATTTTGGCATTTGTGAAGAGGGCTGGAAAATACTCTGACTTGGTGGTGGTAAAACGCTCATGGTGACACAACAGGCCCTTCCCCAAGGGGGACCTATGAGCTAGAAACTCAGGAAAGTTAGACACAAAGGAAAGGATGAGGAGACAAAGATGAGGATGCGTGGCAAAGAGTATTTGGTGTGTGTCTGCTTTATTTATGCTAGTGGGTGGTAAAAGCCTCCTTCCTGAAATAGCAATATCCCTCCAGGAAGGTGAAACTGGAGCACCCTCTTGAACTGCAGCAGGGAAAAGTGCCTAGGCCCATTGAGGGGCTGGCGAAGTGTGCCAGAAGCTCAGTGTGGGACAAAAAAAGATGCAAAAAAGGAAGGATGGGGGACTAGTGGCACTGTTAACAGTGATGCCAAATGGTTAGAAGAACACAGAGCTCTTGGAGATTTTCTCTGACACTAAAAGCTGTTATAGCTTGCTGAATTCCCACCCCTGCTATGATCCTTTCAGCTGTAATGAGTTAATTGCCCAAGTGCCCAACAACACACTGCACTTTCCTACAAAGCTTAGCATTCATACTTCACTTGCTATCAGGATGAACGTATACAATGATTTGCTTATGCTGGGCGTAAATGAAGGCTCAGTTCAGAAGAGAAGGTCTGAGAAGTGATGTTAAAACCTAAAGCTAGCAATTCAGGAGAGGAACAATTTACTTTTCAGTGACTATGTGAGTTTTTATCCCCAGCTGTCCCCCTGTCCCTCAGGTTCCCACTTCCACCTGAGATGGGGAAAAATAAAAACACGCTTCTTTGGGTCAGTCGACCCCAACACCTGCTTATTCAGGTGTCTTGGAGATGAACTTCAAGGCAGTACAGCCCTTTCTGGGTAGGTAAGCAGGAGAAATATATTCTTGTCTTTCCAACATCATAGGTCCATTTTCTAATAAAATGAGATGACACTGTAGCGAGTCACTTCAATCATAATTTGTAAGGAAACTAAAGGAATGGGGGGAAAAAATTAATATTGTGTTGCCACACATGACAAGTCCCAGAGGAGGTCCTAAAACCCTTGTAGGCCATGATTGTCAGAAAAGGTTGGTGGGCAGTAAAATTGCCTTGTGATTAAGAGATGCAATACACAAATACAGTGTGTATTTTGAAGAGCTGTGTAAAATTATTAAAATCCATGGCAGTGTGGGGAACTGCCAGAGTTAACAAACAACTGGAAAAATCAGAAAATCGGCAATTTAAGTAGAGTTCTTGGGTATCCCTCCAGAAGGAAAAGCTCTCCCCAGATAGAAATGTCAATTTGATTTTGCCCATAGAAGCACATTAGCAGGCATAAGAATGCATTTTCAGATGTTTTGTGGCAGGCCAATGAAATACAATTTGCCAAAAGACAGAAACTTTATCCTCTGTATCAGTACAGACTGGAGGATGAATAGATTGTGAGCAGCTCTGCAGAGATATACTTGGGGACACTGCTGAGTGACAAACTGGACACAAGCCAGTAATGTGCACTTGCATCTCAGAAAGCCAATCATGTCCTGGACTGCATCACAAACAGCATGGCCAGCAGGGCAAGGGAAGTGATGTTCCCCTTCTACTTTGTTCTTGTGAGACCCCACCTGGAGCACTGCATCCAGCTCTGGGGTCCACACCACAAGTTAGACATCAACCTGTTACAGCGGATCCAGAAGAAGACACAAAAATGTTCAGAGGGCTAGAACATTTCTCCTTAAAGGCTGAGAGCTGTGGTTGCTCAGTCTGGACAAGAGAAGGCTCTGGAAAGACCTTATCACAGCCTTTTAATACTTTAAGGGGGAGATAATTTTTACTAAGGCCTATAGTGACAGACAAGGAGCAGCAGCATTAAGGGTAGATTTAGATTGGACATATTTATGATGAGAGTGGTGAGACACTGGAGCAGGATGCCCAGAGGAGCTGTGGATGCCCCATCATTGGAAGTGTTCAAGGTGAGGTTGGACGGAGTTGTGAGCAACCTGGTGAAAAACATCGCTGCTCATAGCAGGGAGGTTGGACTAGATGATCTTTAAAGGTCCCTTCCATTTCTAACCATGTCTGTGATTTAGCAGGGTAAAAACAGTATAAAACACTTCTTTTATTTTATGCTTCATGCTGTGTTACTCCTTGAGTTATAACCATGTCTCAATGTACTTGATGTAGTACACTTTATCATATAGCTGGTTAAAGATGTCAGCAGAGTGAGTTTTGAGAGTGAGCAAACACAGCAAGTGCCTAAGAGCTCAGGGCAGGGTGCAGGGATGGAGCCCCACCAAGGTATGGCAGGTACCAGCACTCAATGTGAAGAAGGACCAACCCCTTTATTTCTGTTAAAGACCGCTGTAAATCTACTGCTGGCTCCCTATATACACCATGGAGTCCAGGGCTCTAGACATAAAAATGTAAATCCTTCTACAAACAGGAAGGGCCCTCAATCTTACTTTTACAGCCAATATTTTAAAACTCCCTTCATTGTGCACGAACTTATAATTTGGTACACAGTCCACGTTTTGTTTTGCAATAACACCTGTTCTATAAGAACGGTTCTACAAGACACGTCTGATGATTTATCTGTTAATTTCTGCTCTTCTAGCTGAGTAGTCCTATTCCACATAATGCCAATACCCCTTCCCTTGCAAGCCAGAATTATCATGGTCTTTAGATGATAAACGTTAAAAAAAATGTGCACACCACAACACATACTTGTTGACCTGGTGACTAAAAACTCAAACACATGTAGCCACTTTATTTACAGAAATCCAATAGTATGTTGGGTAAACAGCAAGGGCTTGGGCAAACAGCAGAAGTTCTACCCAACAAACCAATGCTACATTCTGAAACTCCCCAAAAGTTTCCTTATTTTTGCAGAACTGTGGTAGAAACCTCTGCCAATGCAATGTCTTTAGGCTTTTTGGTGAACAAAAGTTCCGATTTATGTGTGGACTTTCAAAATTGGTGTTTGATGAAAGAATGGGCACTCTGACCCCATGCAGTCTTTCTGCCTTGGATACACAAGAAGAGATGACCCATCAAAAGAAACATCCATTTTTTAGCCCAGGTTTTGATAAAAATGCTCTTGTTAGAGCATCTTAAATCCATATCTGACCCTGCTGGGAAGGACCGAGCCACAATAATGAAGTACAGCTTTACTGAAGTGTGATTTTACCTCCACCTCCCTACTGTGAACTTCTTTGCAATTATATCTGAAGCACTCGTTTTTCTCCTTTTGAAAGGAGGCTGAATTATACTGTCAGCTCATTAGGAAATTACTCAAGTTTCCAGACTTGAAGACGTGTACAATGCACTTGGTATGCAGCAAGTTTAAGTTAATAAGTGCCCTGAAGGCACGGCATAAAGAACAGCAGTTCTTCTATTGTTCAAAATCCAACAGCAAAGCTTTATCATTTCTTTGTTACAAAACTGATAGATGATTCCATGTAATCTGTTACTTTCAATCCAATTAGTGATTAGAATGTAAATGATTTAGATAAGAAATGAGTTACTAATATCAATAACCAGCTCTGTCACAGAAGTTAAATGTTTCATGGCCTATGTAACGCTGACTGATATCAGCCAGGGTACAGCAGAGAATGAGTGAAGGATGAAGAAACTCTCAGCTACACGAGAATCCTCATTTTAAGAAACAAACCGACTGTTTTGAAAGGACGAAATTTACCATTCTTAATCCCAGTCAGCACAGCTGCTAACCTAAATCAAGAGATAGCAAAAGTTTCCCTAGGAACTTAGCCGACAGTACATTACTGCAGACAGAATTTTGTTTATATAGAAGTTGTACAGAAAGATAAGAAATAACACAATACCGTACTCCTATAAGGCACAGAAAGATGCATCTCACATAATTTTAAGTCCTGCATTTAGCCGTGCAAAGGACAGGATGCTGCAGGGACACTAGCACAAAGTTCTGCCCAGCTGTGTATCAGGACACAGGTGACTTTACCTATTTTAATTACATTGGGTACAGTTTTAGGGATGCTGGAACCACCAATTGGTTTTCTCTAGACCGTAAATGGGAATCTCAGAGCTACTGCTTAATCCTGTTATTAAAAAGAAATTGCTGCTATTAAAAAGAAAAGAAATGAACTTACTTTGTTCTGGGTTGATGTACTAATCCTGGGATCTCTTTATTAGATTTAAGTCTTACATTTGAACTGGCACTTTTTTCCTGAAACACACAAAAAACATGCAACAGAGAGACCATCAGTATTTATGAAACACACAAAGTGTGACAAGTGTTTGTCATCATGGTGTCACACTCTGCTGCGTTCAGGCTCTTCTACCCGGACAACTGAATGAGAAAAGCTCATCAAAAACAAAATTCAAGGCAACACAATTGATGCAATGACTTTAAGTGGGCAATTTTTAAATGTCATTGGCTTCATGATGGCTTGGGGATTGCCTCAAGGACACAAGGTGAAATCCAGCCTGGACACGTAGTACTCAAACACTGCACTGACTAGTAACTCTCCAGTGGTCCGTGGAAAATGAGGTGTGCAGTTGTGGCTGGTCTCCTCAGAGTTGTATCAATGATAACATTAACTGGCGCCTTTAGCAAAGGAAAACAAAACATCAAAAAGGCAGAGCCCCAGCACCACCCCAGACCTGTAGATAAATTGTATGTGGGAGAAAGCATACATTCAACACCCCAGTGTGAAGAGCAGCAATGGCAGACTTGACCTGCTCAGCCAGAAAATTGGACACAAGTGGCTCAAGGAAGCAAAACCAGAATATGTTTATAGCCAAGAACAGAACCACGTCCTCCACACAGGCCCAGAGCCATTAAAAACATCTTAAAAGGGGCATGGGGAGGAAAAGAACTTAGTTGAGAAACAGAACTTCAAGGAAACATCTTGTCCACATGCCAAAAGTTTCTGTAAACCAAAGCTTAGTGCACACACATACTTATTGTCTGAAAAAACCTGGAGAAGGATACAGCCCATTCCAGATCTTCCCAGCACTGTGTGTTAGGAAAAGCTGCTGGTACAGACAGGAAAGAGCTGAGTCAAATTTTACAGCTCACCCGCTCCACAAATCCATGTGATTTTTTCGGGCACATCATATGCCTGTGACAATTTAAGAAATGTAAACCCAAGAATTACTGGTTTTGCGGGTAATTTTTGTAGTTTTACTTTGTCTTCTTTAGTCTTTGAATGTCTGAATAACACAATGTGATTTTTTAGAGGGCTACTAAATCACTGAATTTAAAAAAAAAAATAGGCTGTCTAGCAGTTAATATTTTAATGAATAATTCTACAAGGGTTGTAAACATCAACTGCCTCAGCATATTTAACACTGCTTAATGCATATCTTCTAATCTTTCTAAACAGAAACCCGTGTCTTGCATGAAAATAAGAGTGAGAAACAAGCCTTTCTTTTGAGCCTTAAGAAACATCTCTGTATGTTACATCCCACCAGCCACTGTCTGCCTATGATGCCAAGTCAAAGCAGCACAAGGTGAAACTACTTCCTTTCAAAGCATCTTCTAATTTTAACAGTATTAACTGGGATGACTATGTACATGCATGCTGTACATGCATGTACACAGTCATATAACCTATGTGAGTTGATGAATGACCGGCACAACTGTCAAGCAAAATAAAAAGAGAGGGACAGGTCTCACCAAAGACAAGACACCAAAACCAGAACTCAGCTAAACCGCAACCTCACGCACCAGCGTGATAAGCCTTTATTCTCAAACGCGCTCCACCAGTTCATTTGCCACAACACAGAGGCAGAAAGAGGGAATGGTCCACACTACACATTTGGGATGGCACATCTGGATGGTTGTCCAGCAGTAGGCAGGTTTTGGAGCCACAGCACCTCCTACCACCTACTGCAACAGAATTTTGTGAATTTTCTGCTATCTTCTGTCTCCACATACCATCACTTTGGAAGCACAGACCCTCCCCACCAAAAAACTGCTGTGAATCCATTGTCTCAATTAAAAGAGAAGGGAGGCTCTGATTTACAGCTTCTGTGTTGGGAACTGTGATAAATAAGGCAGTGGAAACTCGGCTTTCCACACCTCTGCTTGTGGTTTGGCGTCAGCGCAGCTCTATCAGTAACTGGAATCAGCACAAATCTCAGCCTAAAGAAACTTCTGTCACTTAAGAACAAATAGAAAGACACAAGGAAAATGTAATGCCTTTTCTCCGTGGGTCCTAGAGCAATATTTACAATACTAACTGACTCACACAGAAATAAAATTCCAGTTTACTTGACTTCAAGACCACAAAATTTTCCCTCCTATTGTTTCTGGTAATTAACACACCTCCATTATCTATTGCTTACTATTCTTCTATTTAATCAGAGTATGCCACCTTCTCCATCTGTTGCTCAGCAGGAATGAACAGAAAAAGAGGAGTTAAGAGAAAAATAAAACCCAACCAGACCTTGAATTGGCTCGTTTCTTTGTTTATAGGTATTACTTTTGGCAGTGATATTTCATTACACTGACCCAAATATTGCCTTTGATAAAAATAGATAATAAAAAATAATTCTTCCAAATCCAAATGGAGTATTTTCCCCCATTATTTTGAAGACAAACTGATTCATCAGAAATTAACAGTTTGAATTTAACATTGAGCTTACAAAGAAATCCAAAATGCTTCAGCGTAGTCAGATTGCTCTTCCAGCCTGACTAGACTTTGGTTGAAGGGTCACCGCTGTCATTCTAACCTCATTTTCTCTCTTACTTAACATTTAAAAAGTTACCATGCATCAACAGAACTGCAAATGTTGCAAATGGAAATAAAGATGCAAAAGTTTGGTTTTCTTCTAGCTCTGCTTATAAGGATTATTTAGCAAAGATGTATTAAACAATGTCTCACACCACAAGCTTAAAAGTAAAACCTCCAGGATGCTGTACCTGGATAGTGGCATTAGCTAGTCTATAGTAAAAAGGCAAACAGTGGACATTTTACTCCCTATTATTTTGCAATTAATCATTACCAAGGTAAAGCTGTCATCCAATCAAGGTGATTTCATTTGATAGATTCGTTAATTATTGTTAATCCCTCCATAAAGGATGCACTGTATCAGAATTTTAGGGCATTAACAGATGGTGGTGACTCTGCTGCCAGATGCTATTAGCACAGCAACAGCCACTACTGCCACTATAATTAAATATCTGTCAACATTTCCCTTGATGCTTCCCCTCTCACAAACCCATTTCAAGAGAGATGTGAACTTAATTTGAAGTATTTTGCTTCTTCATAAGACTGCCACAGATGGATTCAGGTAAGCTCCTATATGTGCTTCTTCTCAACCCTCTTAACACCCATGGCTTACTAGGGAAGGCCAGATTTTTAAGAGATGCTTCCATAAGTGCTAACATATTTTAGTAGCAGACTATACATTATTATATATATATTTTTGTAATTGATTAAATTGGCCATGGAGAAATCAATTACAGATGATAGCAGCAATGGCTAATTTTCATTAACTTGGAGTCACATTTTGGTCTTTAATTGTTTTTCTTCCAAAGTTACAATAATTAAACAAATACGCAACCAAATGGGAACACCCCTCCCACCCAATAAAACAGTAAAACCTAGTGTAAGTAAAACAGAGTTCTGAGTTTCAAGGGTGGTTTTTGTTTAATTTGGAAAAGGCTAAAGTAACCAACTTGCAACAGTATCTTGAAGGTGGCACGTTCCCTCAGATTAGTGTAATTTTTAAGATTATCTCTGTAGATTTGCTACTAAAATATACTGAATATATTGAAATATCAAGGGTCTCTCCAGACAGTGATCACATTTTACTCAATATTGGTAGTTTACAGCTTTTAAAATATTTATAAAATAATATTCCTGATTTATATCAAGATGACACATTTCTTCAAAGAAGCCCACAGTGCCTTTCAAACTGCTTTCTGGAGTCATGTAAGTCATTAAAATAATTTAGGGGAAAATTAAGTACTTATTTTCTTATTTATAGTATAAACTACTCTTTTAAAAAATCGTATTTTAAAAGAAGAAAACCAAACACATCAGTCAGAAATGGCATGAAAGATGAGATGTATCAATATGCCAGCCCAGCACTTCTTACCTCCCTCAGTAATGAGGACCAGCCTCAGGTAATAATACTTTACATGGACTGTTTTGATGCATCAGGGTGAACAAGGGAGAGGGACTGACCTAGGGGATTTTACTCAAGTTTTCTTGCTTTATACATACATGAGCATTTATTTTTCTATATTATGATTTGGCAGGAAGAGAGCCAAGAAGGAAGGAAGACCTTCTTTCTCTAGCTACCTGGAAGCAAAACCACCTAAAAATGTTATTTAGGATAACTTTATAATGAAGGGGCAAATTGAGCATTAAAAAAATCTCAGATGCTCATTAAAGAAAATTATCCTTGGATCCAATTTCATCACAGAAATCACATTATGCCTGACATAACGTGATATAAATACACATTGTGCTGTCCAGCAAGAGGTCTAGGGCACCCTCGGTGATGAGGCAAGGCATGGTACGACGTATGAACACCCAACAGTGCGTGCGCATGGAGTCCACCCTCCTCCTCCTCTTGGGATCTTACGCATGGCATGTTGGATGATGAAAATCATGAACGCATCTGATGATGAGGGAGGTAGGTGCCTCTATGGGCTGAGCTTTTGGAAACAAGGCTGGAGAGGAGCTTGGTTTGCATACACCAAGCACTGGACTGTGCATTCCAGATGCACATCAGCACCAAAATACACACCAGACCCTAAAGCCAGGGCTAGGTAAAGAATTTAAACTTCACGGCACACATGCAAAGAGAGACAAAGAAATAGATGCTTGTGGTGAAAGACTTAAAGACATTATTATCACAGTCATCAGAAGGACCTTCTACCTTTTCAAAGTAAGTCTTTCTTAAAAGGAACCTTCGATCAGCAATAGTTATGATAAAATCTGATACTGGAACAAACTCCCCTGATCTCCAATACACCCTCCTAGGTGGCTCCAACTGCGGATACAGTCACATTGACTCCTAAACTCACAGCACAAGTCAACAGGCGCTGACACCACTCCGTTATCGACGCCCACCTTGCCTGGGGCTCCTAGAAAATGATGTTTGCAATCTGCCATGGGAGCTCAGTTTTAAGGAGCACCTTGTACCTGAGCTACCCAAGGCAACAACAATGTTCAGCCTGTCTGTTTGACCAAGTGCCCTCGTCCTGCTGACTGGACTACTTCAGTCTTCAGGATGAGGACTTGAAAACATGGCTGCTATTTATGGATTTGAATTAAGCTGGAGGTTGTGTTTCATAATAAAATCTTGGTCTTAAATTGAATGTTCTAATAAATATTATTGCTGCATCAGGCCAAATTTTTGTTCAACTAAGCATGAATCCCATGATGCCTTCCACCTACAAATATCTCCCATCCTTGGAGATGTCTAAAAGCTGTATGAACTTGGTCCTGCGCAGCCAGCTCTTGGTGGCCCTGCTTAAGCAGAGGGATTGGACCATATGACCTCCAGAGGCCCCTTCTGACCTCAACCAGTCTGTGTTGCTACTATACAGTATCTTTCTTAATAAATCAGACACTGGGGAAAAAAAAAAAAAATAGAAGAAAAAGAAGTTGAGTTTTATCCCCAAGTAACAGTGGGAGAGACTGAAGCCTCAAAACTTCATGTCCAAATTGCGGCCATTCAGGCACGCAAAGGGAAGGCAGAAGCAGACACACTGCCTGGCATTTATTTTGGAAAAAAAGTCAGCTTCTGCAAATCCAGCCAACATCCCACAGCGAATCTGCACTGACGCCAGGAGTATAACCCAGGTTTGGCAGACAAAAGTCCTGTACTTTCATTAGAGGTCAACAGTTTTCTCAAATTTGTTCCAGAGGGTAGGCCTTGTCCTGAAACAAGATGCTTAACAGAGATCCTCCTTCCTGGCTATTACTGGGAAATTTTGCTTTAGCAACTCCAGCTCCTCAAATGCAATATGGAAGAGCAGGATTCAGAAAGCACACACACACACAAAAAAAAGAAACATTACTCAAAATGAGATAAAAACAAGCAAAAAAAGAGAAAGGTGCAAATCCTGAGCAGCTTTCTACAGCCCACCAGAAAGGCACCCATACACTGCAATTTGAGAAATCAGAAAATGCTGCTTTTAGTGCTTATTTACCAGTCACACATACATGTATGCATACACCTATGTGTCTTGCTCAGCAACACCCGGCTTAAAGTCAACAAGAGTCTTTCAATCAGTGCAAGGTGGCTTTCAGCCAGGCCTTCAAAACAGGAAAGAGAAGTGCTTGTACAAAATCAGTACAACCATGGAAAACCTTCACCAGACTTAGATTACCCACTAAAGAAGCCAACACAGAAATTCAGGGCAAGTGAGAGCGAGTATAACAAAATGACACTACAGAAGAGAATGGATTTGAAGGAACTGGGTGGTTTTAGGGACCAAGAAAATATAAAATATGTACTAGCTGAGAACATACTACAAACTCAAGAGAAGTTTAAATGGAACCTAATTTACCACTCCAAGGGAGTAAGCAAACAGCCTCCCTGTGGAGTGCAGCACTGCCTGGAGGCAGGGTAACAAACTTACTCTGTGTTCAGTTTGGCCCCATTTCAGTTCTTGCCCTTCTTGGGTTCTTGGCTTTCTGATACTGAGCTCCTCCAACAACACCTAATTTTACCTGCTGCTTTTTGTTCAGGTTGCCACCTGGCCTGCTTTCTTTTCTTGCATCAACTGCTTGCATATTTGGCTGGAAGAAAGATGAACTGGTGCAGTAACTAATTTCTAGTTGCTTCTTTAAACACCTTTGAGATGTTAAAAACTGGGGGTGGTGAGGCAGAGGGTAGAATTATTACAAGAATCATAGAATGATTTGAGTTGGAAAGGGCCTTAAAAATCAGTGAGTTCCAGCCCCCTGCCATGGGCTGGGACGTCTCCCACTAGACCTCAAAGCCCCATCCAGCCTGGCCTTGAACACCTCCAGAGATGGGGTATCCACAGCTTCTCTGGGCAACCTGTTCCAATGTCTTACCTCCCTCGTAGAGAATTTCTTCCTAATATCTAACCTAAATCTACCCTCCTTCAGTTTAAAACTGCTATCCCTCATTCTATCACTGTACCCCCTGATAAAGAGTCCCTCCCTATCTCTTCTCTAGGCCCCCTCCTGTAGGTCCTGGAAAGCCACTATAAAGCCTCCCTTTCTCTTCTCCAGGCTGAACAACCTCGACTCTCAGCCTGTCTTCATAGGAGAGGTGCTCCTATAAGAGGTGCTCTTAGCATTTTTGTGGCCCTCTGCTGGACCCGTTCCAACAGGTCCATGTCCTTCCTGTGCTGAGGACTCCAGAGCTGGACACAGTACTACAGGTAGGGTCTCATCAGAATGGAGTAGAGGGGCAGAATCACCTCCCTTGACTTGCTGGCAACACTTCTTTTGATGCAGCTCAGGATGCGGCTGGCTTTCTGGGCTGCCAGTGCACATCGCCACTTGTGTTGAGCTTCTCATCCACCAACACCTCCAAGTCCTTCTCCTCAGGACTGCTCTGCAGCCATTCTCTGCCAAACCTGTATTTGTGCCTGGGATTGCTGTGACCCAAGTGCAAGACCTCGCACTTTGCCTGGTTGAACTTCATGAGGTTCACACGGGCCCACCTCTTCAGCCTGTCCAGCTCCCTCTGGATGGCATCCCTTCCCTCCAGCGTGTCAACCCACCACACAGCCTGGTGGCATTGGCAAAGTTGCTGAAGGTGCACCAAATCTCACTATCCATGTTACCAACAAAGATGTTGAACAGCACTGGTCCCCGTACTGACTCTTGAGGAACACCTGTCACTGGTTTCCACTTGGGACACTGAGCTGTTGACCGCAACTCCTTGAATCTGGCCATGCAGCCAGTTCCTTATCCACTGAGTGGTCCATCCATCAAATCCATGCCTTTTCAATTTAGAGACCAGGATGCCATGCAGGACAGCGTTGAACACTTTGCATAAGTCCAGGCAGATGATGTCTGTTGCTTTCCCTTTATTTACCAACACTGTAGCAACATCCTAGAAGGACACTAAATTTGTCAGGCATGACGTGCCCTTGGTGAAGCTATATTGGCTGTCACCAGTCACCTCCTTATTTTCCATGCACCTTAGCAGTGATTCCAGTAGGATCTCCTCCAGGATCATGCCAGGCACAGAAGTGAGACTGACTGGACTGTAGTTCCCCAAATATTCCGTTTTTCCCTTTTTGATAATAGGGTTATGTTTCTCCTTTTTCAGTCAGCAGGAACTCATCAGACTGACTCAACCTTCCAAATATAATGGAGAGCGGCTTAGCTACTTCATCCACAAGCTCCCTCAGGACTTGTGGATGGATTTCATCAGGTCCCATGGACTTAGGTACCATCAGGTTCTTCACATGGTCTCAAACCCAATCTTCTCCTACAGTGGGCAGTTCTTCATTCTTATAGCCCCTCTTTTTGCCTTCTGCAACTTGGGCAGTGTGGTTAGAGCCCTTGCTGGTGAAGACCAAGGTGAAAAAGTCATTCAGTGTCTCAGCCTTCTCCATATCCTGGGTGACCAGGTCTCCTGTTTCCTTCAGGAGAGGGCCCATGTCTTGCCTTTATTCCTGACATACTTATAGAAGTTTTTCTTGTTGTCCTTCATGTCCCTGGCCAAGAATATCTAACATGCCCATTACACTCAACTCAAGCTGCAGGATTTCAAAATATCTGAAAGATCTGAAAAAAATCTAACAGAAGTGTAACGTTGGGAGAAAAAGAATTTAGCAAAAAAAAAAAAAAAAAAAAAAGGAAAAGGAAGGAAAAAGCTTCTTCTAGAGAGAGTTGCAGAACTTCTGTAGTATCTATACAGTTCACCCTCAGCTGAAGTCTTTAAGCTTTGACAAAGAATGTCATTAAAGGGGAAAAAAAAAAAGATGGGGGGGAATTACTACCACTAAAAGGTTTTCAAAAGTGTTAATATTTACTACATCTAGCATCTACAATTTTAACTTCCCCATCAGCTTTTCAACTCCTTCTCTCTGCCAGGCAATATTAGAAAATCTAGACTAATTGGTTGTGGTAATTCCAATTAATTCTGTCAAGTAACCAAATGCCAGGAAAGTTGTAGATGAACTGAAATTTAGACATGTGAGCAGCTGGCATGAAGTCAGTATATTAAGGCATGTAAACAGATGAAATTACAAGCAAGGAACATAAATGATAAATAAGTACAACCAATAAATACTCTAGGGAAACTCCCACCTGCACCTTGCTCACAGCTCTGCAGTTGTATCACCCCTCTGCAGGGTTCACACATTTGAATCCTCTCCTCTCTATACACCTTGTGACACCAAAGTCCAGAAAAACGTTTATTTCTATCTCAAAGTTCTTTGTTGCAGATGCAACGCTAAACTTCAAGGTGTCCCCTACAGAAGATGACAAGTGGGATCACTTGAGAAACACCTCCGTTCTGAAATATGAAGTTCTTTACTGCCCTAAACGTCAGGGCTTTCTGGTTCTTCAGCCCCCACGGTACTCAAAAGGTCAGCCAGGATAAGAAAACAAACATCACAGACAAAGCCAAAACAACTGGTGCTGAATGAAGTTTCATATCAAATGCAAAATTATCTTGCTCCTTCAGCAGAAGTCTTACTTATCCATGCAATAATACCCCTTGCTTCCCCATCCTGCTTGCGTTCCCATTCTCTGTGAAGCACAAAGTCTGCAAAGTTTCCAGCGGGAAGCAATCTGAAAAATGAAGTTGAGGAACAATCCCTCTAAATGCAACTCTGCAAGAGACTAAAAACTGTTCCTCATAGTTATATACACCAGAAGTTAAGGTGACATGGATTTCCTTGAGGGCATGAAGAATACTTGCTTACACTGAAAGATACTCAGAAGCACTGCAAATGAAGTGTTGTGGGCAGAAAGGAGACCTGCTCTCCAACTCTCATTAATATACCAGATCTTTAATGGCTTTGGTACATCAGAGTGGTTGAAAGTTTTATCTAACAAATAAAAAATAGATGGATAAAAGTTAAAAACTGCATTACTGATAACTTTCGAGACTAAACTGACTCTTGAGCAAAATTTAGAGGTTTTGGGGCACTTGGCAATAAAAAGCACAACAAATCTTTACCTTTTGCAGGTGCTCCTTTGTACTCTTCTGCCACAATACTGCCATCCTGGATAACAAACCCTGGCTCAAAAGTTAACTTTCTGCTTATTAAGCCTGCCTTTTACTCTCTCTCTAACAAGCTTCTACAGAAATACAGTTATTTATAGCAAATTCATATATTACTCATGCTGTCAAATTTTTCATGTGTGTCTCCTGAAGGCAGCTTTCCACCAAGTGTAATAACATGGAAAGAGCTGGCATTAAGCATGAGACAAAAGTATTTCATGGAGTCTGTAAAACATTTATAGCCAGGAATAAATGGCGTAGACAGTCTGAAGAGTACCTTGGTGCATTAGGCAGCCCGTATGCAGCACAGCATGTATCCATTCGTTTTTGCTTCATGAAGGCACTTTGCTGGAATGGCAAGCATGTTATTGCTACTACAATTTCCGTAGAGCTTTTTCTTAGGACGGTTTTGAAGAACATTTTAGCGCCTTCAGACATATATGAGAGAACATATCTAGAGAATGAGATGTGCCCTGTCTTGAGGCTTTTTAAATTTAAGTTGGGCTTAAGATTTCAGCAGCTGTAGTGATTTCTGAAACACTGATTTTCTAAAGGTAAAACTGAACTTTTTCAGCTGATTTTTGGAACGTGCTCTACACCTATCCTTTGGAAAATCAATTGCCTGAGAGACGTCTCCACATCAGGCACGACGCAGTGAAGAAGGTTCCCGAGATCTTCCTGCACTGTCAAAACCAAGCAAGACTGATGACCAACACAGATCTGAATGTCCACATGTGAGCATACGCTACCTCACTAAGATCTGGGCTATGTCTTCTGCTGGGCTCATTGAAAAGATGGTGACTATCAAACAGCTACTTTGAGGAGGCATTAACAATAACACTTGGTTCCCTCTTTATGCAAAACAACGGCACATTGATGGCCTCTCCTCTTGCAGAGTTTGGAGTTATACTGGTTGCTGGCTTTTATCTGTAAATTGCAGGTTTGAGTAGACTATGTCTATTGCACATTTCTTATTACGTCCAAGCAGTTCCATAAAGCGCACAAAGATCCTACCAGATGTTAAGACAATGAGAATGTCCCAATAACTCAGTCTTAACGGGATTTTGCAGGATGCACACAAGACACTTTTTCTCTCTTGTTCAAACCTGAGATTTACAAAGGATGGAACAAAAAAGGAAGGCAGTGAAAGAAAAAAGAAAACAACAAACTTCTGCATTTGTTGTTTACAATTAAGAGAAGAGGAAAAACTGAACTAATTAGAAAATATGCAGCAAATGAAAAGACACAGATAAGCCAAATGTAAACAGAATAAAAGAGTAGCAAGAAGTTTGATCAGGAGAATTCTTAGATGTGAGATGACAAAACTGAGAGCGGTGCTACTCATCAGCACAAATATATCTGCAACAGGAAGGTTGTGGGCATTCACAGCCCCATAGGGATGAGTCTGAGGTACAAAGCGAGGGCATAAACACAGCGATCTCCATAGTGTCCCACTAGCAGCCAGGCATTCTCACAGCCATTATTCCCACAATATGACCCCAGTCCCCACAGGCTGGCATCATGGGAAACACCTGGTGAACACGTGGAACACCATACGCTGTGCAAGGTGTTCTCACGCAGAGGGACAGCACTGGAAAAATGCATTTGCAGAGCCGCACGGCTGATGAAGGGTAAAAAATGTTAATGCATGTTCCAAACCAGAAAGAAGGATTTACAATAAGCTTTCATTTTTCCAACTTTTAGATTTTTCGTAGATTGCAATTATATAAATGCCATTGCTGGAAGATACTTTCAATGTCTGTACTTTGCTTCTCTCAACGTCTGTTTTATCTGCATTAATTCTCAAATTTGCAGAAGGCATAAGGTTTAAGACCCGAAGAGAATGAAGTTACAGTTCTTGCTACATGGCAAATTTCACCGAGTGTGGCTAAAATGTGCATTTTAAAGGACATAATAGTTTGAATATTATTAAATATGAACATATGTACTTAACACACAAGAAGTAGTATGGCTGCAGGAGGAACCTTAGATCTGTTTTATTTATTTTGTACTTCATTTTCATTGTTTTGGTTAGCTGTTGCTTTTGAATAGTAGAAAAAATAATTATTATTTCACAAAGAATATAGCAGCCTACTCACAGAGTTTCCAGTCCTCAGATGCACAAGCACAGATTTTGTCTGGATTCTTCAAATTTGTTTGAGAGCAATACTGAGAATAGGCATGCCAAACATCAGAATGAAAGACAATCATAAATGGTTTAAAATTTCATAAGCCATTTAAATCAGTAATGGAAGGTAAGTTGCTTTTAAGTTTTTATCTCCTCTACATTTCCTTGGAAAAAGAGCAGGCAAATAAGGATGTCTCCTCAGTGTTAGCAGAAAGAGGCACCAATAAGTAAATATATTCCACCAAGGATGTATAAAGATAGCTGCAGATTAGAGTGAGATATTCAAGCCAATACTGGGTGAAGAACTAGCTTAAAATCTAATTATAAGCCTGGAAGTACTGCTGTCCAGCATTTAAGATGTCCAGTATTTAAGAGTCCCCAAATGACTGTGTGCCTGCTATGCCTTTTACTGTTCACTCTGATTTTAATGCATCCATCATGTCACCTTCCGCGTGACCTCTTCCCAAAAACCACCCCTCATATGTGAAGAACACATGGATGAAACTCAAAATGAGCTCTGCCTTCACACACCAGAAAGCAGGAAACCTCCAGGAAAATGTCAGTGCCAGTTCAGTGTGGCTGCTGTGCATTGGTCCCAGCAGCGCTGTGGCCATGTGAAGGGCCAGCATTGGAATACAGCACATGTTCCCTTGGTAGGGATCAGAAGCAAGAGAGGAGGTCTCATGCGCTGTGAAAGATCAGCACATCCACAGATGGATGCTTCACTCACCCCCATAAATTTCAACGGCTCCTTGATCAGAATGGGAAATAGCATCATGAAACTCTACAAGACTAGTCTCCTGAAAGCTCCATGTGGTATCAACCACCACTAAAGGAAGATATTTCAAAATATCACCTAATTGCATCACCTGAGGGCATGTATCCAAATCACTTCAACAGATTTCTAACTTGTTCTCCAATTCCCATCCTGCAGGTTCTCAACAGCCTGTCTTTCATTTTGCCATTTCCTTAAAAGTTCAGACATTTATCCTACTACCCAAATTCTTGCTTGATGTCTTCTTGCATTTCTCAGTGGTCACAGAGAAAAACTGTTTGTCACGCTTTTTAAGGCAACCTTTTACATAGTGGGTGACTTGCGTTTCCTTCTGTATTTTTAGGCTAAACAAATCAATCCCTTCCACCTTCCATTATGCTTATGTTTGCTAAACCTCCTATTCTTGTCACTCCCCTCTGGGCTCTTTCCCATCTACCTACATCTTTCCTACAGAGCATGCTTCCAATTTCAGTCACAGTATTTAAAGCCTTGCTGAAGTTAGGGATGTATCACATGTATTCCAATATTTAAGAGCAAAGGAAGCTCACATTTTTAATGTAGTATCACAAACCAGCAAGATTAACCTTTTGTACTCATGGCTGGCACTTCTCTTCCTGCAGCAGCCCTATCAGAGACTTGTAAGCAAATGGATGCAAGCTGCATGGGGTTCTATCAAGTATTTTTTCTGTTGACTTTTCCCTAAAAAAAGGAGTACACTTATTTTCAAAAGCAGGTTAGGTCATGTATTTGGAGATGAGAGCGCCCAGCTCCTTCAAAACCAAAGGCTGTTTCAAATCTCTGACTTTAGTGTGCTCCCTCTGAATATACTCATTTTGTTACTGTAAATCCTCATTTGCTGCTGAAACATCTTTAAGTCTTATTACCAAATATACAGGAGGCAGCTGTATGCTGGGCACTCATCCTTCAAAACATCTTAGGTAAATAAAAGGTGAAGGAGAAAAAAAACCTGAGCTCAACTTCTGTGAGGGACACATAAAATTTGTGGTACTCTATGCATATCTCTCTGAAGCCAAAAAGCTGGTGAGGACGATCTCTCCCTTCCTGCTTCAGATCTTGGATTATTTAACAAAATAATTATTTGGTGCTGAGAGAATTATCAGAAAGTAAATTACCGTATGTTCCATGACTCACAATCCAAAGGTCTTCCTAAAATTAACAAAAAATCACATGGAAAAAAGCAAAACAGGTATTCTTAAATAATTTCAATTTTGCTATTTCTAATCAAAACCTGCTTTCAAGTCTGCAAGTCGATTCTTAGCCATTTGCAGATGCCAAATTTTAACAGACAATTTTATTTTCAAGTCAGGTGAGTGCAGAGATAAGAAAAGCACTTCTAAAATTTAATAGGGTTGTCCCATCATAAGAATGTTCAGAAAACGACAGACCGGCATGTTACTACCAAGAGTAGCTGCAGCATTGCCAACCATAAAAGCTTTTGCTTGAGTCAGAAGTATACTTGGATCCATGTTCATAGGCATGGTACTTACAAAGAGGAGAAAACTCGAGTTTAGTATGAAAATACTGCTTCATTTTTCACTGCAGTGTTGTAGTATTAGCATTCAATTACTTCCCTATGCTTAATTAACTCCTTGTTTAATCTTAATGTGATAATGAGAACTTTAATTCAAACCATATACCACATCAATGATCCTAACAGCAAAAATAGATTTTATTAAAATCTGCCTTTTTATAATACTATGAGCCATATAAAAGCACAGCAGCTGCAACACACCAAGAATCTTTCCTGATTGCTACTAAGAACATTAACAAATAAAATTTATTTTTAAATTAAAAAAAAAAATGAGAAAGCTGTGATTAGTATTTCTCACTTGTTCATTTCTCTGGCAAAATGAAGAACAGCAGACATGGCAATCAGGACTCTCCACAGATTTTATACCTATGTTCAACCAAGGACCATGTTAGGGCTTTTGTTCTGTCAAAACATTTAACTTTTGAACAATCCATGACAGATACCCATGATATATGTTCCTTTCTTGGCCTTTCTCTAACCTACATTTTGCAAAAACTGACTAAAGCAAGACCCAGAACACCAAGACATAGCAAGGTGCATAGCTGACCTTCAAGCAGGCTTATCAACTCCAACAGATAGACTATATAACTTTTACAAAGACAAATGGAAATACTTGGCTTGGTGCTTAGCAGCCAAATCTGACAAAAATTCTCAACCTCTCAAAAAGTTTACCCAAAACTTCTCAACCTGAAGGATTATAAAAGCAGTTTTGAAACAAACTGAGGAATGAACTGCATGTCAGGATCCCTTTCTGTCCTATGAGTGAAACACAGAACTGCTCTTTCCCCAACTTTTCATGAAAAGCACAGCCTGCCACATCACTGAAGTTACAGGACGGAACATGAGCATGTCCTTAAAGAACCACGTGCTTAAATTTGTTAACTGTTTTCCTGATGTAAACTTCAACCACGGCACGCTTTGCTCCTGGATCTGCAAAGCACTTAAGGGTCCTCTTCATCTCACAGAGGTGCCTAAATAACCCTCAATGATGCATATACCCATCATGCTGCTTTCCTGAATCATGGTCCAGCAGACCACATATCCTTGAAAACTAAGTTTGCAGCTACTGAACATCACAACAATAACTAATGACTTTATGCTGGAATGACTCTTTGCAATACTGCTATGTGTGTTTAAAACAGCTAGGTAAGACATGCAGGGAAAGAAAGCTGATGGAGAAGAAGGGCAACCAACCAACCACAGGAACAGCATGGGAGCCAGCTCCAGAAGCCTGTGTCACATATAGGTAGAACTGATAGAATAATCTTCACTGGAGAAACAAAGGGCAAACAACAGATGAGGGAACACATGGAACGTCTCTCCTATGAGCAAAGGCTGAGACAGTTGAGGTTTTTCAGCCTGGAGAAGAGAAGGCTCCAAGGAGACCTCATTACAGCCTTTCAGCACTTAAAGGGGGCTTTTAAGAAAGATGGAGACAAACTTTTTAGCAGGGCCTGCCATGACAGGACAAACAGTAATGGCTTTAAACTAAACCAAGGTAGATTTAGATTATGTATTGGGAAGAAATTTTTTACAATGGGGGTGGTGAAACACTGGCATAGGTTGCCTAGAGAGGCTTCAAGGTCAGGCTGGGCAGGGCTCTGAGCAACCTGATCTAGTTGAAGATGTCCCTGCTCATTGCAGGGGGAAAGCTGGACTAAATGATGTATAAAGGTCCCTTCCAACACAAACTATTCTATGATGTTATGATGTTTATACCTCTCTTAAACCAGCAGTGATCAACAATGTTATGAGCAGAAGGAAATACACTCCTTTCAGCCAAGGCTACTCTACTAATTTTTTCTAAACAAAACACGGGCAGTCGCACATCACCTTAAACTTGCAGCTATAAATAAGCAGGTGGTAACACTGCAGCATTTTATTAATGTTTTAGGACCACTAAAGCCTTTCTGTTACTATGTATAAGGCTTGCTCCTTTGCCCTAGCAAGCCTAACAGCCTCACTGTGGATTGCTTACAGGTACCTGCATCAAACCTATGATGTGCTCATGGTCTCTATTCCCCAGCTCATCATGAACTTTCCTGCTGCTCATACAATGCTAAGTGAGCCATCTGTGACTCCACCAACCTTGGACCTAGCTTGTCCATGGCTATTTCCCCTGTCTGCTCACTTCTGAAATGGAACATTGAGCAACTCGCTAACTGGCCAGCAGGTGCAGAGAACAGTTGGGAAATTATCAAGACTTACATGGGAAAGACAAACACTTTGATGATTAGGTAGGTGGTCTCTTCCTAATCCTCACATTTGGAGTTAAGTTTAAATCCAAATTCCTGGAGCTTAAAATCACTTTCAATTAATACTGTCTGTGCTGTTGCAAGCTTGCTGCGAGGGGTGGTTACTGGTCTTCCAGATTCCCCAAGGGACCCAGAGGAGCTGCACAGCTGCCTTCATGGACATTCTCTATCCATGCTCTCCTGGACCAATGAGAAACTCTAGTCAACATTAATAATGCAATATATGTTCAGAGAATATTTTGCAATACCTTTTGGTAGATCCCTCTCTCATTAAGAGTGCAGTTTCATGGTCAATTTATGGCCATACGCCACTAAAAGGGTCCCAGCCATACACTTTGGGTATGCTCCTTCTTTCAGCACTAGCACTTTTCTGGCTCTGTAAGGAGTCCTATTAACTCATTGATCTGCCTGAAAATAAATTTTTAAGTCTTTTTTACAAGGTTCATTGGCAGCAATAGATTCAAATGGCTGTGCAGCCTGCTGACTGCCAAAGCAAAAGCACCAGGGAGAAAACTTTCCCCCTCTCTTGGTTTTCACCCCTTCGGAAAGCCGCGTACCATGAGTTCTCCTCTGCTTCTACTCTTACCTTGTCAGACTTGATTTACTTATATATGAATGCTACAGTAAACAGGAACAAAGATGTCTCAACTGTAGTCGATTCATGGCTTTGCATTCACACCACAGCTTTCTCCTTCTGTTTTCTCCTACCCATGAGGTACCTTTGCAAAGACTTCAAACTATGCAACTTGTGTCTTTGTGTGATTATAAATAGAGTCCATTGACATGGCTGCAAAGAAGGTTCCAGAGGAGAAACCACAGCTATCAGAAGTAAGCCCTACCTCCCAAATGTTCAATGAACTGGATTTCCCAAATAAATTATGAAAGAAAGTTTCACAGTGTAATTATCTGGTGGAAAGATAAAGGGGTCTTTCAGATGTTTTCTTTAAAATTATTTAACATCTAAGTGTTGATTACAACATTTTAGAATGACTATTTATCACAAAACTCAGAAGAGAGTGAATAATTTCAAGACAAGAAAAATAATATAATAACAAGTAACATGATTTAATTCCACACACTGTACTCTGCCTCTTGTTATGTTTGGTCTAAGCTATCAGCCTACTGTAAAAGCCAGCCAAGAATTCTTCAAGCCCTGCCAGAGCTAGAAATACTGGCCAGAAATACTTGCCATATCACAGCTCAGTTTCAGAAAAGTAAAATGCTAGACTTCCACAGCCAGAAAAATACAAGGTGGAAAGGACAATAAAAAATGGACTTATTTAATATTGTTTCAATGCATCAGATCAAATGAATCCCAGTGCTGTTAATCCCGTAGGACTGCAGCATGACAAATACTCTTCATTTAGATACTTAGTCCCTGTGAGTCAAATCGGTCTGGAAGACTCAGCCACACAACTGCTGGATGCTATTCAATTAGCATGAGGCAATGATTTCCAGTCCTCAGCAACCGAGGCAGCCACCTTCTATAGAGAGCCAGACAGTTTTACCTTGGAGTAGATTTATCAATTTTTCCACTGTGTATAAATAACAGCGTCGTCAGGCAATTTCAGAGTTCAACAACCACAGTATTAATGGATTTTGCTAATTTTTTTCAAAGCACTCATAAAATACAAAACAACCATGTCTTACAATTCGGTGTAACTGCAGAGGCAGCTTCTCCAATACGTATGTCTCCAAGAAAAATGTGTTGACGCAGACATGCCCTTAAGAAATTGGGGCTTTATATTTACTTAGTGTAGGGTACAATCTTCATCCACAGCCTATCCTATCCATTTCAGCAAGCCTGCCTGTTGCAGTAAATCCTGCTCCCAGCAGAAGGCTACCAGGAAGAACAAGCATCTCTCAAAGAAACTGTATCTCTGCTGTTTTGTTGAGGACTCAGATTTCCACTAATACCAGTCAAGGTAAGATCCCATGTAGAAATTTAAGAAATTAGGGAAAATATTATGAACAAACTCTTCATCTTGGATCAGGAACAAGTCGTAGCAAAACCAAGTTCTTCACCTTGGATCAGCCACAGGTGTGCAGATGCCCAGTCTCAAAGCCAGGAGAGCTACTGTGAGGTCTTGTTTTTCACCCACCTTACTTCCAAGCAGCAGCAAAGCTCATGCATCCAAATAGCTTATTTACCAATCTACAGTGAAAACACACCCTGAAAACTGCCTCTGATTGGGAAAAGTCAGGTTCTTTAGATGAGCTCAAGCGGAAATATATTGGAGGTACTGATTCTGAAAGAAAGGTAAAGTAGGATTTTTATGCTTTTTTAAAGAAGATGAGGAGACCCTTTTCCAAGCTCCTTTTGAAATCATATAATGATAAAGTTCACTACTTACATGTCTGTGTGAATTGATCAGACTGACTGAATCTGAGCTTTGATTAATACTGAAGCATTGTATACTGAAGGCATTTCAGTGCTCTTCATTCTGCAGCAATAAAACTTGCTCCCAAAATTCACCCTTTTCGCTTCACAATTATGCTTCAATTCAATTACGCTTCACAATCTAAGCCTGTATTTTAAAGAAAATATCCATTCTGTAGTATTAGTATTTTTAGGGAAAACCTTTACATGGGAAAAATGTTGTAAACTAAGAGTACCTGAAATTTATATTTAAAGTACCCGAACCCTCCTATTTCAGTTATACTGGTTACAGTGAACATGTGATATGTCCCGATTTTTGAAGGCTTTTCACACCACCTGCCTTGGCATTTTCACAGACAAGTTAGGAAAATCAAGTCTAACCTACAAGCGGAAAGCACTCAAGGATAAGTGCAAAGCTGGTTGGGAAGCCACACGGAAGGTAGTTTACAGTGACACTTTGCTAAAATGGAGGTACATATCAAGTAAGATTTTGGGTATCTGTCCTGGAGCTGGATTTTCATTAGGGATTAGGATGAAGAGTAATAATGTATTGGAGACTACAACTGCTCTCCAAAACTACAGAGAGCATCAGGCCAGGAAATACTATACTTTGCAGGATTCAAGATTATCTTAACAACTTGAAGAGATGTACTGAAAAAAAGAGAGGAGATTATTCAGACAGGGCCCAAGTGCTAGCTATTACATTTAGGCAGGAATAATCAAGTGGATATAGACAAAATGGAAACATCAGCCTACGTAATAATTCTGCTGAACAGGATCTAGAAGCGTGCTGATATAAGCCATCAGTATCATGCTCTTCTTCAAAGAGGACAAGCATCATGATGTATGTAAAAGGTGTAAAAGGCTGCAGAATATGTCATCTGCTTCAGCTCCATGCACTGAGAAAGTCTCTGAGAAACACAATGACTGAAGCTCGACAGGATGTGACCACTGAGAAAATATTGCACGATCGAGAGTTCCTCAGCCTAAAAGACCACGGAAGTGAAAGACAATAAGTGTTGAAACCATAAACCTACTGTTACAGGTAAAACTGTTCTCCATACCAACCATGACCCCAACAACCATGACGACTTACACATCAACTACTAATGCAGAAGCCTGAATGGCAATGCTGTTAACTATTTCACTGCCCAACATTCTAATAGTGGTATTCAAGCGCAGCCCTTGCTTTGCAATCCACATATGCCTTCCCTTTCCTGACAGCTATTGGGCCTATTCCTAGTCCACTCCCATAACTTTGTTCTTGGGCAACTTTTTTATTCACATGAGGCAGTGAGCTCAAAGCAAGAGCAGAATAATTATTTGGTATCTCCCACCCCAGTGTTAAGTTCCTCCAAACTCAATTAATCATGAAGAACCTCTGGTAGCTCACAATATGCCAGAAAGATACACCAAAGTAATAAGTGATTTCACATTCTGCTTCTGAAGACAAGCTATTAAATTCCCATACTGTACTATTTTAATCAAGAATAGTTAATTAAGCTGTTCCCTTGATACGAATTTTTATCATTCTGCACCAGCCATACATCACTTTTACAGGACTCAGACTGTGGCCATGATGCATGTTTATAATCTGTCTTTCCAAATTAATCTGTAAATGCAAAGCAGATCCAATACATTCTGTCTTGCCGGTAACTGGGCCAAGTTCGAAGACACTGAGGACTGCAGGGTGGGGTGAGTGATGCTGGAGCACTGCTTCACAAAAGGGTGTCAGCAGAAAGCCAAATTAGAAATCCCTCCACAGTTTGTCACCCAACATGACACCAAAGTCGTTATTGTTTTTGTGCTTTGTTTTGCTTCGCTTTTATTTCCTTAAGTGAATTCAGCTTTATATTCTATGCCACTGTCATAAAATCAATTCAATAACTTACATTCTTATAGTAGTCATCAGAATACATATTGCAGGAGTCGAAAGTCCAGGCCATAAAATTAGGGGGATCTATAATGTCAGATTATTTTAAAAAATAACATAAGATAAGAATCTAAGCCTAAATTTATTACAAGCAAGAAGCCCCAGTGATTTTCTACCACATTACCTGCACTCAAGGACAGGCTAATACAACAATTTCCTAGCAAAAAAACTTCAAGCACAGCAGACACAGGAAGTAGATTTTAATCACTTCTGTTTTCAAGCACTCACAGAAACATGATACAAAATAGAATTGACATTATTTGGCTACGTGACTTAGTAGTAAGAGAAAAGCTTTACAAAGTAAAAGTGTGAACAAAATGAATGCTTGGCCAAATTTTCCAAACTGCTGCAAGGATCCTTAACTGGAAACACTGACATTATGCTGTGAGAATCTGCTATTATTTAACTCCAGGAAAATAAGGAGCACAGAAGGCAGAGAAGCTATAGAGAATGCATGGGATCTCATGTAGCCTTTTGTGAATGTATACCATCAAGTCAAACCAAGCCTTCCGCATACCCATTTACCATTTTTACTTAGGTTCGCCTTATAAAAGTCTTGATGTGAACTGGCTATGTTCACACCCATCCAATTTTACTGAAACAAGCTCCGCTCCCTTCTATCCTCTAGGGAAACAGAACCAAAGAAACATTTGGCATAGGATCATAGAACAGTTTGCGTTGGAAGGGACCTCGAAAGGCCAGCTAGTTCCTGCAATGAGCAGGGACATCTTCAACTAGATCAGGTTGCTCAGAGTCCTGCCCAGCCTGACCTTGAATGTTTCCAGGGATCGGGCATTTACCACCTCTCTGGGCAACCTTTGCCAGTGTTTCACCACCCTCATTGGAAAACATTTCTTCCTAATACATAGTTTAAATCTACCCTGGTTTAGTTTAAAGCCATTACTGCTCACCCTGTCACAGCAGGCCCTGCTAAAATATTTGTCTCCATTTTTCTTAAAAGCCCCCTTTAAGTACTGAAAAGTTGCAATGAGGTCTCCCCGGAGCCTTCTCTTCTCCAGGCTGAACAACTTCAACTCTCTCAGTCTGTCTTCATAGCAGAGGTGCTTCAGCCCTCTGATCATCTTCATGGTCCTCCTCTGGACACATTCCAACAGGTCCATGACTTTCCTGTGCTGGGGGCTCCAGAGCTGTACTGCAGGTGTGGTCTTGCCAAACAAAGCAGAGTAGAGGGGCAAAATCACTTCCCTTGACCTGCTGGACATGCTTCTTTTGATGCGGCCCAGGATGCAGTTGGCTTTCATGGATGCAAGCCACGCTGTCAGCTCATGTCCAGCTTTTTATCCACTGGTAACCCCAAGTCCTTCTCAACAAGTCTGCTCTCAGTCCATTCATCCCCCAGCATGTACTGAGACTGAGGCTTTCCATGACCCAAATGCAGGACCATGCGCTTGGCCTTGTTGAACCTCAGGAAGTTCACACAGGCCCACTTCTTGAGCCTGCCCAGGTCCCTCTGGATAGCATCCTTTCCCTCCAGCACTCAGCTTGGTGTTGTCCACAAATTTGCTGAGGGTGTACTTGATCCCACTGCCTATTTTACTAATGAAGAAACAGTACTGGTCCCAGTATGGAATGCTGAGGGGACACTACTTGTCACTGATCTCCATCTTGACATTGAGCCATTGACCACTACTCTCTGGATGCAACCATCCAACCAATTCCTTATCAGATCCATATTTCTCCAATTCAGAGAAAAGGATGTTGTGGAAGACCGTGTCAAAGGCCTTACAGAAGTCCAGGTAGACAACATCTGTAGCTCTTGTTTCTTTCATGGATACAGTCACTCCACCATAGAAGACAGAAGGTTGGTCAGCTGGGATTTGCCTTTGGTGAAGCCATGATGGTTGTCTTGAATCACATCCTTGTCCTCCACAAGCCTTAGCACAGCTTCTAGGAGGATCTGTTCTGTGATCTTCTCACAGAGGTGAGACTGACATGTTAGTAGCTCCCAGGGTTCTTCTTTCTACCCTTTTTAAAAAGGGGAACAATGTTTCCCTTTATCCAGGGACTTCACCTGACTTCCTTGACTTCTCAAATATCATGGAGAGTGGCTTGACAACTACATCAGCTGGATTCTCTTAGGACTCTGGGATGCATCTTGCCAGGTTCCATAGAGTTCTATATGTTCAAGTTCCTCACGTGGTCAGGAACTGTGGGAAGGACTTTTCTCTCCAAGACCCTGTATTGTGGTCCATTTGTTTGAGAGGTGTGGGGAGAGAGATTGCCAGTGAAGACTGAGGCAAAAAACTGCTGAGTACCTCAGTTGTCGTCTTGTCCCTTGTTACCAGTTTGCCAGTCTTGCTCATCAGAGGGGTGTATTTTCTTTGACATTCCTTTTCTGGTTGACGTATCTGTAGAAACTCTTCTTATTCTTTGATGTCCCTCACTATATCACCTTCTTAGAGGAATATCCCTTAATACCTTTGAGGTATTTCACTGGTGTATCCTTCTTCGCTCCTATTACCTCAGAAGACTCTGTCTCATCTCTGTAAGACTTCAAGTGTGCTGCAGTTTAGCCAGCACTTCTCAGAGCGACAGACTGTGGGCCCTCACTAGCACCCTGTCCCTCTACCCATTGCCTGTTGTCCTACAGGTTGTAATGGACAAGCCTGATACTGCCCCTCTCCTCCCTCAAGCATGGTTTAAATCTCTGTCAATGACCTCCATGAGCTTCTGAGTGAAGACCCTCTTGTCCCTTTCAAAAGGTGAAGCCCATCTGATACCAGCATGCCATCTCATGGATGTAGGCCATCTCATTATCAAAAACCCCAAAATTGTGGCAGTGACACCACCCACAGAGCCACATATTAATAGACTAGGCTTGTCTGTTTTCTCCAATGTCACTGTCCACAACTGGGAGGAGAGAAAACACCTTGTGCACCAGATTCCCTTACCAACTGTCTCAAAGCACTGAAGTCTCTTTTGATTGCCCTTGGGCTACACATTACAGCTTTACTGCCACCCACATGGAAGAGCAGCAATGGGCTGGTACCAGGCCGGGAAGTTTCCTAGTGATGTCCTTAACCCAGGCCCCAGGCAGCAGACTTCCCCAAGTCAAAGGCCTAGCTGGCATACTGGACTCTCAGTTCCCCTCAGATGAGTGACCTACAACTATAACCTGTCCCTACTTCCTTATGGAGGTAGCCATGCTACAGGTGGTAGGTCTTTTTGACCTTGGCAGTACTTCTGCTGAAGATGGACTGCCACCTACATCATCATCCACTGACTGGTATTCCACAGTTTCATACAGGTTGTACAGAGGCACCTGGAAAGGTGGTGGCATGACATTAAAAATATTCTGATTTAGTAAGCCTCAAAGCTCAGCTTCAGAGGTGAGAGCCTGGCACAACAAACCATGTGGTGGTTTAACATGGGATCACTGGATCCCCATCTCCATTAACACTCCATGGAGCTGCCCTGGAAAAAACCCTAGTATGGAGACAAAAGAAGTGTATAAGGGTACTTCGTTAAGTCACTTATTTTTAAAACGAAGATAGAAAAATAATCCATAGTGAATTTTTATTTAAGTGAAAAATCAAGTCCAGCCAGAAGAACAACTTCCAAAACACAACCAAGCCCACGAGGAATATGCAAGTCCACTCAATGAGCCTTTGAATTGGCTGGCAGCACTTGTGCCTTTTATGTGTTTTTGCCATTTAACAGTTAGATTTGTTTAGATAAAGTCATAAATATGGTTATTTACATAGCAAGATAGAATGGTATATTAGGGATTTTAAGCAGAAGAAAACTCTTTCACACTAATTGTAAAACGAAAGCATGCCAAACTTTGACTAAAGAGACATGTTCTAACACCAAGAAACTTTTACAATTAATCCTTGCCTTAGATCATCTCAGAAAGAATTATGAATCTAATTAACTTCAGTTGAGGAATTGCTCATGTTTCTGAAATCGCTGAAACTAGACACCGGGTAACAGACAATCTGTATCCTTTTTATCCCATGACCAACTTACGGCTAAGCCCTGACTCACTGCATGAAGTCTGAGAACATTCTCAGCATTAGTGACAGCTCATTGCAGGCAATGGCAAAACAACGGACACTGTTGGGAGGGAGTGCGGAAATTCCCTCCAAACTCCATCTCTTTACAACAGGGATGAAGACAATGCATTGCTAAAACCTTTCTATTATTATTATTTTTTTTTGGAGGGCTTTTTAAAAGAGAGCACCCAGGCTATTCTTAGTGTAGCTACATGGTGTGCAGGCTGTGTCTAGCAAAGGCTTGGCTGGTGGCCAGCCCTGGCTGGGTTTGCTGCAAGGCTGAGCAATATCTTTAGACTCATAAAAGACTTCTGCCTGCTATTTTGTTGTTGGGTGGTTTTTTTTGGTTTGGTTGGTTGGGTTTTTTTTTTTTTTTTTTTTTTTTTATATTAATTTAAAAAAAAAAAANAAAAAAGAGGATGCAGAAAATTCAGTACACAACCCACTAAGAACAAGCCGTACTTTGGAAAGACACACCACTGTCTTCTTGCATCTGCTGTCACCGCTTCCATAGTGCTGCTGAAGTCCTGTTTCCTTGCTGAATGTTTTCCCTGGGAAGGAAATGAGGGCAAACATTGCTTCAGAGACAGCTTTCCCATACGGATGTTAACCTTTGGAAAAGCTGGGCAGGATGGGCTGACTTAGAGAGCCAGGAGATCTCCAGAAGCAACAAATCCCACAAATATACACGGTGCTAAACTTGTGTATCCAGCCAAGCCCTTATTAAAAAAAAAACAAAAAACAAAAAACCAACAACAAACCAAAACAGAAAAACAAACCAACCACAACACGTTTTGATCTTGACTTACTCTTAGAGAGACTATGAAGCAACTTGAAGCCAGTTATTTCAGAGCCCCACCAGTCACTTGAAAAGGCTGAGAATTTCCTATGTTTAGCTTAGGTTTGCTTCCTACAGCATGCTCCCTACACGCTCTCCAAGTCTAAAAAGAGAAGGTGATCTGGTAAGCCTGCAGCGTTTCAAGAGCAGTATGACATTCCCAGCATCTTTCCAACCCTGAAATCATCCCTTGGGTTCCACCACACCTGACAGTCAACCCTGCCCCTGCTTTCTCTCTCTCAAAGCAGCTTCGTTTCTCTGAATGGCTAAAGCAAAAGAAAATCAAGAGAAACAAGCTGCTTGATGATGTGCTCCCTTCACACTCCCATCCAAATCATCCCCCCCATGCTGCAGAACCTGACATCCAAATATTGTGGGAAGAGGATGACAGTACATCAAGATCTGCTGTGTACCATGCCTTTACCCTGTCCAGCATTTGCCTTTCAGTTTATACCTTGGAGTATGGAAACTTACCCCCAGGTTGCTCCTGGATGCTTTTGGAATAAAAGTGCTGTTTCGGATGAAATTTTGAAGAAAAATTGGTAATGTATGGGCCCCTTTTTGCTGTGTTCACTGGCAGAGCAACCACTTCTGATTCCCAACTACTGCCTTCAGGCGTTGCTGTAATACAAACTACATTTACATATATATATATACACACACATCCCAATATAATATTATTACTTTATTTAAAAGAATTGGTTTTGTGTTCCCATGCATAGACTATCCAGCAGCTTGTTTATTTTATTTAATGCTGCCTGTCTTTGATACTATCCCATGGAAAGATTACATACTAGATAAAGAGGCATGCAGAAGTACGTAGCCAGTACAGTATGCGCAGATCAAGTATGGGAGATGAAAGGGGAGCACCAGAGAACTGTGTATGAACTCAAATAGCTTTTCTTGCAGGAATAAGGAGTGAACATTTGAAGCCAAAAAAAGCTTTTCTTCCCTGTGAAAACACACAAGACTGCTTAGTAAGCTGCATATTATTCAGTATTACTTTGCTATCTATATAAACTACAGCTTCACATACAAAATAGATCCCCTGTATATACAAGTATTTTTAAGTATACCTACATACAATTCCAAACTGCATCATCCTCTGAACACACAAGAGTCTGAATTATCTGCCCAGCTTTTACAAACATAAGTTTACTTTAACAGTTTTTTTCTCCCTCCCTGACTTTTAGGCAAGTGCCTAACCAATGCTTCAGGCATCTCATATAAATAATAATTGAAAATGCTTCTCATTTAGAAAAAGAATGAAAATCCTCCAGTGTCACTTAACATCCAGATATATTTCAGCATCTTGAAAACATCACTTTTATATATCCCTTCTTTTCCCAAGGCTATTACTTTTATAATTTCGTATTTTAGGGGCGTTTATACAGGGCAACATCTCAAGAACACCAGGAACATTGTCTGTCTCCCCTATCCATGTGCATAGGTAACACAAACTCAGTTTCATCCACCACCAAAAATAAATCCCCTCCTTGTTTCACTCACCTCCTCCCCACAAATTACCTCACAGCTTCACACTGCCCCTGGAGACCTCTGCAGTGGTCACCCCAGCATCAGCAAACCCATCAGGTGGACCAACATAGGCTGAGGAATGTTGTCATCTTCCCAATGGTACTGAAATGTGCAGCAGCAGGACAGCAAATGGGGGAGCACCGCCTGAGTTCACACCAGGTCTTGGGGAGACCTGGATTTGCCAAGCCTGTTATCCTAAGCATGTAGTAATTAAGGCTAAAGAGCTCAACGAGTCCATTAATACAGCTAATGAGCTTCTCCAACAGCCATCTCTTTCACTTTCTCTAGAGAAGACATCATTAAATCAGAATGCGCTCTGCCCACATGTGGCTTCCATTGCAGCACTGTCCCAGCAAGACTAAGCTGATAAAACGCCTGGGTATCCCAGTGCCTGCAGAGACCCCTAATTTCCCCAAAAGTGGTAATAATAAAAAAAAAAAATCTACTTAAAAACATCCACTGCAGCTTCAAATAGTTTCATCCAAATTACCATAATTTTCTCCATGGTAAATTTTAAATGTTTACCAACTTCATTCACATATTGTGATGAAGCACAATCAAAATATCAAGCAAACTCAAAACAACTGCTGCAGCAGTAAAAGACATGTATGTGAGCATACAATTGCCTAACAGGTGGAAAACCCAACAAAAGCAGCAACTACTGAAACAGGAAAGTAAGATTTCATGTTCATTCACGTACAGTACAATGGTTATTGTCTTCTTGAAAATTAGTTAAATAATTAGTGCTCTCCTGCTACAGCTTTTATTCCTGCAAGTACTCCTTGCTCTTGGATCTTCTACTGTACGTTGTTTCTAATAGTTTGGGGTTGGGTTTGTTTTTT
Organism: Pedionomus torquatus; assembly: GCA_013398155.1. Lineage (NCBI taxonomy): Eukaryota > Metazoa > Chordata > Aves > Charadriiformes > Pedionomidae > Pedionomus > Pedionomus torquatus. Next base: position 319,938 of record VZRU01005171.1, on the reverse strand, counting down.
TTTTTTTACATTTCTTACTAAACCCAGAGGTGGTGGAAAAAAAAACACATTAAAAATAATTTAGGTGGTGAAGAAAGTCTCATATGAATTGGGCAGCAGAAAAAAAACCTGTAAGTAAAAAATGGGACAAAATGCAAGCATTTTAAACCAATGGTGCAAAATGGATTGGGAGCTTCTGGTTTTCCAATCCCTTAACACAGGAGCAATGAGGCTTTTAACAGAAAGACGGCAAATTCAAAACTGAATATGCTTATTTGAAAAAATAAGTTCAAAATAGCTGTTTTTCAAAAAAATGACAAATCTCAATTAAGCAATCTGCTGTTTTCACATGCTGTTAAAGGCAAAAGTGCAGACCTGCCTGTTGAAAGGCTCTGCACCACTATGGCCAGTAAGACCATCCAGAGGTACCAAATGAAGCACTGACACAGGACCTAACCCATCTCCTACAGGACAACACTGTGTCTGACCACAGCAATCGCAGTAAGATTAAATGGGGAGAGAACACATAAAAATCAACAGACTCCACCTGGAAAGAAACACTGAGAACAGCTGCCACTTACATCAGAAATGCCCCATCAAAACTGTTTTTAGAGCTGATGAGTGCCCTTAGCTACCACTAACTGGATTTAGCACCATGTAAAATGTTGGCTGGTGGTTTACTACCTTTGCTGAATGAAACCCAGGTATCTTCCCATGCATCAGCAGGGAAGTGTGTATCTCATTAAGTCAGCTCCTATGGTGTCCCAGCACTTGCAGGAAGAATGCCTCTCCTCAATGAGAGCAAGCTGAAAAGTTCAGGGCTGCAGACAGCCCTCTCACTACTCCTTGTAGTGTTTCTGCTCCTTTCCCTTTTCTGCTGAACTTTCATGTTTTCCCTTTCCTCCTTTACCCCTCCAATTTCTTCTTAGAATGGTCATTTAACTCCCACTTGCTTTCGGCAGCTGCAGATTCCTCTTTGGGGCTTCAGACTGTACTCATTTTAGAAGCTCTGCTGGCCACAGAAGATGCCACCTCTCTTGCTTGTCACTCAAGAAGATGCATTAAATTCCACCCAAGACAGACATCCAGCATAGATGTTGAGGTCCGCTTTGCACTACAGAGCTGTCAAGTGTCATCTGTTTTGCTGTGTTTGAGATCAAACCAGTTATCACCAACCTCAGAAGACAGCAGAAGCAATCTCTTCCTTAAAAACATGAGCAAATCCCATCTTTTCATAACGGTCAGTCCTTGCCTTTAAATTTGATCTTTGAAGCTGTTGTAATTCAATGAGCAAGCTGAGCTCCCAGCTACTTTAAAGATTTCTTTTTCTATAAACAGACCACAGTGTTTAGTCAAAGACACACAGGATGAAGGTAAACAGAGGAAAAAAAGAGAGAGAAAGAAGCATCTGTCGCAGGACCCCAGTCACTGCAGAGCATTAAATCCCAAGAACTGGGTGCTGGAGGTCTTTTACCTATAGCATTACATTTGGTTGACCAAGTTCATCTCTTTTAGCTGTTCTTTAAAGACTTTAGTTAGGGAAGTTCACAAAAGAAAAGTGTTTTTCCACTGAAAAAAAATCTGCCACGTATAAACAAGTTACAGCAAAAATGCACTGACTGAAAGAAGGATTTGCCTGAAACCAACAGTGAATGCCCCACCCCTCCAACAGTGCTACCTCATCTTCAATAAATCAAAATTAACAATTTCAGTATTGGTTTGGGGTCTAAAATGGCACATCCCACCTGTCAGCACTTTGAAACTTTCTTTTGCAGGTATAATATTGTATTTAAACTAAAACTGAGAGATCATTAAGGCTACTTGCTTAAATACCTAATGAAATATATATGGACAAATTTGCTTGATATCCATGTACTTAAATAGTTGGCAATTAGCATCTTACCAGATATGTAAATCCTGGGCCCTACATTTTCTCCACAACCATCTCAAATGAAGGAGTCCTATGCCTGAAGAGAGAGCTTGAGCAAACCCATATAATACTGTCTATAATTAAATTTGAACACTTGAAAGGATGAACTTCTATGTAGTTGCTATGAAAAGGAGGCAGGAAGACAAGGAGGGCTCAGCAGTACTCCCACCCCAAGGCTCTCAGGCTAGAAGTTAGCACACCTGACTGGATTTGCCAGCTTTATACTCCAACAGGGACTTTTGATGATTTTAGGCATTTCTGCTTGTTCATTTTTGCCTGTATCTTTTCTTCCCCTTGGTTCCAAAATACTGGAATTAATAATTAGCACCTACCAGGCAACTGCTGAAAGGCAAGTACCAAAACAGAGAGCTTCTATTGCTGACAGCTTTCAAAATCTTATTGCTCATCTTTCTTAAAGCTTCATTTCTTCAAGTTTTGAGATAATTAAAAAAAAATAAATAAAAAGAATAAAGAAGAATCATAGCTCTAAAAAAAAAAATAAAATCAAAAAGGAGGAGGGGAACATGTTCTTACTCCTCACAATCACGGCAGAAACAATCATATCAAAAACATCCAGAGTTTTATGTATAATGTTTTTAAATAGCAAATGTTATATATAATCTATATATTTTGGTCAGCTGACTCATTTTCAAATGGCTGATGTTGGCAGCAATGCAGTGCAGGCTGGTTTACCGCAAAGAGCACAAAAAACTATTATAGGGAGTAGTATACATTTCTATACCTCATCCTGGACAGCAGTACCAAAAGCTGCATGCCCAGAATATACACACAATGCCCATGGCCTTGATAACTTCAAGCACAAGGACAATGATAACAAGAGGATTTGAGAAATACTCACAAGCTCAAGGTTGCTGGTGGGACACTATACTTGGGTCTACAGGAAAATGTCACCCTGTTCCTTCGCCCACCACTGCAAACGTTAGCAAGACTGTAATCACTTGATGCTTCTGGACTTTGTTATTTGAATATGCTTAAAAAGAAATATGACTTTTTTTTAAGCTTTCCGCTTTAAAATCACATCCATCAAGAGCTTGATAAAACCTTTTACCTCTCAATGGAATACCGTGAAGATTTACTCAATGGAAGGTAAATACAGAAACAAGGTCTATTCTAAAGAAATACATCTGAAGCACAATTACCTTTTATGTTATTTTCTGACTTGCTAGAAATATTTATTAATAGCATCCACTTACTTTCTAGATTTTAAAAAATTAATTACTAGAGGAAAAATTAATACTTCTTCCAGCAAAACCATTTTTAATGGAATTTAGAAGAAAAAGAATATTAATACTCAGGGCAATCAGTTACTTTGATGTCTATATAATACGCAGTGACCTGTAAGTGGAATGAGCTAAAACTGTCATAAATTCATTATGAGAAATCATTCTTTTAAGAATATCACTGCAAATTTGAAATGGAATGGATAATATGGAAATAAGCTAATTGCATGGCATTTAAAATAACTGGTTCTAGTAAAAAAATATCCTTTCTGTGCACTTCCATTTCAGCTTCAAATGCATTTCTTCCATTGGAGAGGCTGGTTTATAAACCTGAACGGTTGTAATTATGTAGCACTGACAGTGATAGGGCAGCGTTCATTTAGAAACTCAGACTCTGGGGGAAAAAAAAACCAAAACAAAAAAACCTCAAAGGATGATATTATAATTTTTATTTCCTTAGGAAAGGGAACCTTTTGTGCAGCATAAAACATACTGATCCAGACCCTACCAATGAAGACTGGAGGAAAATATATCCAACAAAAAACCCCTACATACTCCCAGGGGAACTTCTTAAGTATCATCTAATAAAAGAAGCAACATTCCTCTTCAACCAGCAGGGCACATCATTCACTTTGCTTGGTCTGTACCAATGATTCACAGAGTGGCTTCCGTCTTGAGGAAATGACACCTTTGCCCTAACAGCTGCTCAGGGCAGGGAGGTTCACGGGCATCCCAGTGTGCCTGTGGGGCATGGGATGCCACCTCCTTTATCCTAACATGAACCCTGCCACCTCTGGCACAAAGGAGCTTAATATTACACTCATCCCAGTCCTTCATTTAGTTACTCGCAAATTTTAATCCCTAGTTTCCATTTACTTCCATATTCCATAACTGCATTTTGTAGCAGTGGCTTTTGTTCTGTGGTTTATTTCTTGAACTTGAAGAGGAGCGGTCTAGATAGGAAGCATTTCTCTGTTGGTCTACAAGGAGGCTGTGGGACCTGTTCCACAGACCTCCCTCGGGGCCCAGAATTTGGCTGATGCAGCACCTAGGGAAAGTGGCTGCCTCTTGTTGTGGGAAAATGTGTGGGGGAGTAGCCTTGCTTTGGAGCCCTCAATTTCTCTGCTCTCTTTTCCAGCTCTCAGGATTACAGGAGATGCAATGGGAGAGGAGTGCAGCAATTCCTGCACATTATCAAGTCTCCACACACATCTGGTGATGCTCACTTTGTCCTTTTATTATTCTTGTACCACAGGAACCAAATCAAAAAGTTATCTTCAATATCCCCCTGACTCCAGAAATGACCCAAGCTGTATCTTTCGGTATGTTGTTCTGGTTTTCTCCCTGCCTGGATTAGCCAACAGCATCTTGAAGCATTTTGTTTAGCTGAGGCTTTATATCTGAAAATAGGGAACAGGGAAAATAGGGTGGCAAGAGGCAGAGATGTTAACAGCATCTCCTTTATATATAGAAAGATATCTAGGTATCCATCCTTGACAGTGGACAATTAACCAGTGTGATGCAATTATTCCACTAACTGAAGGTGACAACGTGCCGGTAGCAGGACAGGGTCTCTTGGATGATGCTGCATATAGCACTGAAAGCAAACAAGGGGGTCAACACAGGATTTAACACAGCAAAATTCACACACTCACAACAAAACTCAACCCAAGAAAACTTCTTCTTTCTAAGGGCTTGAGGGTGGTTGGTCTTAGGCATTTCTGGTTTCTTCCCCCTTATACGCAGAGCAGAAGCAAGTTCTATTCCAAAGCTGTGTATTTCAATACACTATTGCTGCAAAATGGTTTAAAATAATCAGGAAACTGCAGCCTGATATATTAGTACTGTAGTGTTCACTGATATGATACTAATTTTGATTTTACAAAGCTTGTCACCAATGTACTCCATCAGTGCTGTGATATAGCTACACATTTAAGAAACAGTAATTCAAAGCTCACCTTACAATAGCAAACAACAGTGATTTTAAACGCCATAAAGTACCAAACTAGTTTTATTCCCATGCTTAAATTTACACTGGTGGTATTTTGCATACAGAAAGGGAAATACCACAAACACCCTCAAGAAATTTAACCCCAGAGTGTGGCGGTTAGCTTATTTCTTCTTATTTTTTTATGCCTAGATTGGGCAACTTGGCAGCAGAATTAAAAAGATATTTTCTTAAATCGATCTGGAATTCAGACATATGCCAATATTTGCACTACACATCACAAAATGTTTATGATTGATGTATCTATAATTCATATTTCGCATACTTAAATATTTATATTATAGACAGAATCTTCCCTTTCATATATTACATTTTATATAGCTATTACAGTTGTTTCATTCCTCATTTTCTGCTAGGCTTTTAATTTCATACACTTTATCTATCAGATCCTACTGTCTACTTTTAACATATCACTGCAGAAAATGGTAACTGTGTTGAACATAGACCTATAAATACTGATGTTTTGGAATACTAAGTATTATGGAGCTGAAAGATAAATGGAGAACAGCATCTGGTCTGAGAAGCTTGAAACATAGTTAGGAAATAACAGTGTACGCAAGGCAGACAAAAACTACATCTGCAGGTAAGTGGAGTAGAAATTTATACTTATTGGAAAAAACAACACCCAACAACCCCCAAAACATTGTTTGTATTATTAAAGGTGGACTAAAAGATAGCAAGAGCAATGCAGAGAGGCAATTTTCTTCCAACTCCAGCAGGAATTCACCTCAAGCTCTAACATGTCATTTCCCTATGGAGCTTCAGGACAAAACAGAGGATTATGCCCAATTGTTTTGTGTTTTGAAGGATTGGATTATAAAGCATAAAAATCCCAGTAAGTATCCATTTGTGCCAATGCAGACGAGAAAAAGATTTCTATTAGTCAGTTACCAAAAAAAAAAAAAAAAAATTANAAAAAAAAAAAAAAAAGCAGCTCTAGGTATCTGATACTTTCAGAGGTATCTGTACTATTACAAACTGTCTAAGAGGAAAACTGATACAGCTCAAAGTTTGTCAAAACAACATTAAGCTGTGCGAATAAGCCACACCTTCTTACTTTACCTTTTCTGGCAATATAATTTTACAATGGAAAGCCATCAGTGCTGTGAGAGTATGGAAATGAAAACAATTAAATTTGCACTATTATGAATGTTAAATAGGCTGTTATGATTCTACTCTGTATGCTTAACATGATGCTGGGTCCTTTCCAAGCAAACAGTGGGTCCTTTCCAAGAAAAAATTAGTCTTCAGAAATATTAAAATACATTATTTATTCCAGTCATCCCTACTTACAGCAGGTAGATTCAGCTTTTTACAATATTAGTCTTTCCTGATTTCTAGCATTGTAGCTTTGCAAAGTAATAAAACCAGGTATGTGATATATGTGATTAGTCCTAAAAATTGAGGGCCAAAAAGCCTCATCCAAACCTGCTGAGTAGTAAACTCAAAGCTGGCAAAACTTTTTTTTTTTTTTTTTTTGAAAACCCTTATCATAAAATCCTTAATCCACAGGCCCCTCTGCAAAAGATGGGGAAATGCAGGAGAGCTCACCTCTGTCCCAACAGGGTTTTGCTGAGCTGCTGTTGATCCATGGGCAGTTGAGATTCAGTTTGAACACATGGGGTTTCATCACCTCCCTTTGCACACTGGCACCAAGCTGTGTTTGGAGACAGCATCATCTTAGCTGTGCCTGAGCCAACAACCCTGCCAGAACCTAGTCCATGAGGGGCAAAGCCAGCACACCTTCCTTCATTTGAAAATTAGCACACATCCATGGTTTTTAATATATATACAGGCCAACACTCATGACTAAAAAACGCATAGTCTTGAATACCAGTACAAACTACTTCTGTCTTTCATCCGTCTATTGGTTCTTTACAGCTCAGACTCCAAATGTCTCTGTTCTAGCTGAGAATGTGGTGCAGTATGCCAGCGTGCAGTGTAAACCCAGCATTCCAGCACCTAGTTCTTCTACATCCCATTCCTGTCTGCAGGCTGCAGGGATGAGTGACTGTCAGCTCAAGATTTTCCCCACCAAGTAGAATGCATCTGGCTTCATTTTGAGGATGGCAATGCCCAGACACGATATTCACAAAGACGCTGAGAGCTGAGGTAGCAGGAATGAAAACAGGACCAGAGAAACAACCCAGGTAAAGAAATGAATCAGGCTGACAGACATGAGGGATCAGCAGGAAAACAATAACTGACTGTCAGAGTCTGAAAAAAAGCTTGGGTTTTTTATCTTTTCTTATTTTCTTTTTTCCCCTTCTTGTCAAGAGCCTGTATTTTAATTCAAGGAGGCCTTTGATTCTGCCAGAAAATGTCTTCACATGGAGCATCTTGTTTCAGCTGGCATACAACCCTACTACAGCCATTCCCTTTGTCAATATATCTTAGCAGTCTTTCTGCTTTACTGTGTCAGCCTTGCTCAAATTTTGAACCCTGCTTAAGCCTCAGGTTGAAGCTGGGAAGATGGCAATTCCCTGACATAGTCTCAACTCTCCTGAGGATACCCACACCCATACCAGCCTCTCTCTGGCTCATTCCTTAAACAGAATAAAAACACGGGACCCTGACTATAGGACCTTGGTACCAAATGACAGTTTGCCTGGTGTCTACTGTCATTATCTACTTGCATGATCCTCTTTTTTTCCCCCTTGACTCAGAAATACTGCAGCACCAAAGGCAGAGATGGCACCACATCAAAGAGCCTCAGTTATAAGGGAAGCATTTTTATTTTCACTTGAGCAGAGATACTTTTTTTAAAGCACGACTTCAAAATACCTTAAAAAAGTAACAGTGATTATAATGGGATTGAAAAATATCAGAGGACAAGCTAAGCACAGCAGTTCCCAGGGAACCCACTATAATGACATTCAGGTTATACATCTCATCCAGGCTGCATTTCTGAAGATGAGAATTAGCAGCCCTATGACAATAAAGGAAACAGGAGACTAAGAAACAAAAGAGAAGGGGAAAGGAGCTGGTTGGTTCTCCCACCGCCTTTTCTTGTTTCTAAAATTTCTGTTGCCTGGAAATGGCTGATGAGAAGATGGGATTATGTAAGTGCTTGCCAACTTTTCACACGTTAAGAAAACTAAAGCCTGACTGATGGGTAGCTTAACCCATCTTCTAAGCAGTGAACTAAAACATGTTTACTAAGGAGAAGTTGATCAGTGAAAGCCCTTTAAAAAAATCCAGAAGTGATGAGGATTTGACAATTCCCAGGATTAAAAAGCTGCATACATTACAGACAATGTAATCTCCTTACAGTAAAATGAGGAAAAGGAAAAGAAAGCCTTTTTAGTGGGCAAGACGCTTTTTGTTTTAAAGTATACGTCTGGTCTGATTGTAGACTTCCTTGCATTACTGTCTTTTTTTATTCTCTCCCAATAGATATAACATAGAAGCGAGCTACCAGCCGTCCAAGTCTGTATTAAGTTATATTTTCCAAACTCACTGGTCCCATCAAACATGACCCATCAATAATAAAATAAGCAGCATTGTGCTGTAGAAATGTCTCCTCCTAAATTTAATCAGGCTAACACTTAGGTGCTACAAGAAAGCTGGCACTAACAAAAGTACAAAATATCTCAGTTTTGAACACAACTGTGTCACCTCAGCAGACCTAAGCTTTCCCGAACTCCTCCTTGTTGTCATTCAAGTGGCATGTTACCTACTGTAAACAAAGCTGAAGACTAGTTTAAAATTTAACCTGTTAGACCTTTTCCATTTTTTAATCAAGAAAATCCTCCCTGAGGATTATGCTCACTTTAGCTTTTTCTCTGTTTACCAACAAAGCACTGGGTTCTCCAAAATGAGCAAAATATTCTTGCAGTCACACTTGTTTCAGTTCAAAACAAACATGCTTACATTGGCCATAATGCTGAATGCACTGCGGATGCTGAGAAAAAAGGTGATACCCTCAGCAATGTTTCTGAAGCACAAACCCCACCCCCCCCCAAAATCCTGCTGCAAGGTGAAATTGCACAATCGGCTGCAGCATCAGCAATGCAAAATTGCAGGTGGCAAATACCCCAATTTGGAGACCAAAGCAGAAATCGTGGTGTGTGCTGCTCAACCACCACTCAAGCAACAAAGTTCAGAACAGTAAATTAAACTGTCTGCTACAGGAATGCACATGTAGTTGTGTAATGCAAACATGGGTGTCTAGAAGAGGAAAAATAAAGTATCCAGGTTGCCTGGAGCTCACTTACATCTTCATTAAGGACAAATTCCTGCTTCAAGCAGTGGATTTTCATACAGCTGCCCAATGATGGCAAAAGGCAAATCCTCAGCTGGTGGTAAAGGTTATGGTTCCACTGAAATCAGCTGATGTTCCCCCTTTGGTCTTACTGATGGAGGGAAAAAAACCCAACCAACCCTACATGAAGAAAATCTGCAATGAATGAGTGGAACCAGACATGAAATTTTGTACCCAATTATTGTAATTCTGGGATGCCTTCAAACATTTAAACTGGACAAAGCCCTAGTCAGCCAATTACGAAGTCTACATTCCTTCAGATTTAGAAGAAACAACTTCTCAGAAATGCCAGAAGTGTCTCAATTGTTATTTTTAAGCTGGTTCAACAGTATCCTAGTTATTTCAAGTAGTACTAAGAGTTTACCTGTAACTTCCTTCCCGTAAGTGGAACTGTGAGGCAGCAAAGTGTTCAAATCAGGGAAAAAGAAGCACATGCAAAATAACTCTTGTGACTGCTGTGTTACAAATATATTGTTTTTCCTATTCCAAACTGTCTTCCCTGTGACTTTTAAAATATGTAAAACCAGGGCAAATAATATCTACATAAGTAGGTCATTTTCTTAATGGCAGTGCACCACTGTTTTACTACCAACTTGTTTGCAATACAGGCACATACACTTCAAAGCATGGATATTTGGATCTGCAAAGGAGGTGAGCAAGTATAGTCATGGAAGCACTCGCTCCAAGACTAAGTAGAGCCTAATACAGAAAGACAAGCAGGAAAAAGTCATATTTTGCATCTTCTGTGTGAGCTTTGCAGACAGTTGCAACATTCCTGAGAAAATCCTCTTCTGTAACCTGTAGTTTGAATGTGCTGCATGTTGCATATTTCATTACAAAAGCAGAGCCATGTTATTTCATTAGATAAGTGATAAGTTCAATCCTTACCAAGTTTTCTTGGTTCCTGGCTGCTATTTTCTGATCATCTTCTCCCCCATTTTTCATGTATTTGACCTCTTCCACTGGTTTGATCCTATACTCATCTGAGCACCAAGGAAAAAAAAAAAAAGAAAAAAAAAATTGAACCAGTGTAGTTCAGCAACTGGGAAGGGGAAAAAAAAAAAAACAAAACCAAAAAACAAACTAAAACCAAACCAGCTGACTAGAAAAGACCCTAATGAGGCAAAAGCAACTAAGTTACATTTATATAGTTTCAAAGGCTTAAATGTTACTGATACCAAGGAATTTTTTCTGACTGAAACTTCAATAAGAATTTCCAGTTCTGGCTTTCAGAAAGTGTACAGTAGCTCTCTGGTCTAGTATAGCCATGGCACCATGAACCCAGGATGTTTGGTATGTGCTCTCTCCAACTCCTTCATTTTCTGTACAATGTGTTTAACATGAACAAGTTCTTTCCTCCTGCATACTCCTGGATTTTTATTATCAGTGGGCAAACAAGCAATGTACAAATAGTTGCTATACACAGTGTTTTACTTATGGATGTTCCTTGCATTGAGAAAACCTCTTTTAAAAAGCAGTGCTGATGGAGCCTATTTAAAATTTGAATTAACAGCTGAAATAATAAAAAAACCCAAACCCATTACCTAAACCACTGCACTTTGTATTTTTTTAAATTATCTTTCTCCTGCACTGTTTTAACTGAGCTAAAGCAAAGGTACACAACGCACAGTCACATAATGATTTCTGGAGAAAACGCCCTTTGCTGACCATCTTCCTCCCCCCACTCCCCCCAACACAACCCTTTTTCCTGCACATGAATGTTACCCAGACAGAAATCCAGCTCGAAAATAAGTAGTAAGAAAAGTAAGATTCCTGGTTTACCCTTAATATTTATTGGCTAGGTCTTTCAGCTCTTCAAATAATGAATTCCCAGGTCCTGTGCCAGTAGTGAAATATTTTCTAACATACATGTGCTATCCCAGGGCAAACAGCCTCACCAAAACTTCAATAAAGTGTTTTTCCTTTGGTAGGGTAAGAAGGGATTTGGTGATTCTTATTTCTAGCCCAGGAACACAGTGCTTTGTAGTATCAACACTACCTTTTCCCAGCTCCTATTACAGCTTTTTGCTCTGGTCATCTTTGAAGCACATGAATCTATTGGAAAAACACCCAGAGTTTTGCACCCACACTCCTCCAGCCAGGACATATAATGCAGAAGAGAAACTTCACCCCATGAAAGTGAAGCTGTTAGCTATGTACTAACGTGTAAATGTTAGTACTAAAATGAAAATGTTAGTACAAAATTAAATGAGACACTGGGAATAAAAGATAAAACTGGGCAAACTAAAAGAAACCACTCAAACTCCATTCTTTTACTTTGGGTTTTCAAGCAATTGATCTCACTTGCTAAGGAAAAACAAAACACCAATGGATTATTCTGGGTTACTGTATTTTTAAAAAAAGTAATCAAAATTATTTATAAGGAAGCTTGTTTTCAGGAAATGGTTAACCACAGAGTGTGTAAGTTAAAGAAACCTAACTTCGAAAAACAATCTTCTTTTTTAAAAAAAAAAAAAAACAAAACCAACAAATCACACATAGTTCTGCATTTGGCCTAGTCCATACATATGTTTTTCTACAATAGCAATTAAAAAAAATAATTTATCAAATAACAGCATATCAGCTGCAGAGCCTTAAAATGGAAGAATTTAAAACAGTATTATTATATTGGTGAATATGAACAATTTATCTAAATTCTTTTCCCTTTTAAAATGGAAGTCTGGAGGTAGTCTGGAGTTTTAAGTTATTCTGGAGGTGACAATTCATAAAACCAAAAAGGCTGAACACAATAAGCCTGAGAATTAGAAGTACTTGATTGATTGCAGTATCTAACATTTTTCTCGCTCCTTCAATGTTCTCTGTTGTGATTAGCAATAAAACCAACATGCAGAAAAGCACAGAACTCCCACAGTGATATGTACAGATTTGAATAGGGCACAAAATGAGAAAGAGAAAATAGCACAAAGGAAGTTTGCACAACCCACAGCTGGTCCACATTATCTAAAAGAGAGTCATGTTCAACCCAGCCTTGTAAAAAACACATAAGGTATCGAGGTCCTGATGTTCAGTGGCAAAAATAACCTCTGAAACGTGCCCCCTGCTGATTCCAAAAGATTAATTGTGATGGAACACTGAGTGTACCCTGGCACAGTAGACCATCCAATACAGACTGTGTATATGGGATGCCTCCTTGGAAGAAAGACAGCATCTCTTGTAGCAAGTGGACCAGGGCACTGATGAGCCCCTGATTAATAATCAGATTTATATAAGAACGCTTGATACAGTTTGACAGGATGGAGGCAAGACAGGAAAAGAAGGTTTTTGTTGGAAACGTAATTCTATATATCTTCTCTAACTGATCTAAGAGTGATGCCAGATATTGCTGTTCAGCTGTCTGAGCTGAGGGCTTGCTGGTACTTGGCTTCATCATTACCATCATGACAACACTCTTGTAATTTTCAGCATTACTACATACAAATCCACGCTGCTTTTACTGGGTGAACAGAATAGAGAGTATGTCAGTTGGAAGCGACCTACAACCGTTACCTAGTCCAACTAACTGACCAATTCAAGGCCGAGCAGAAGTTAAAGCATGTTGCTAAGGGCACTCTCCAAATGCCTCTTAAAAACTGACAGACCTGGGACATCAACCACCTCTCCAGGAAGCCTGTTCCAGTGTTTGACCACTTTCTCAGTAAAAATACTTATTGATGTCCAGCCTAAACCTTCCCTAGCACAACTTTGAACCATCACCACACATCCTGTCCCTGTATCCCAGGGAAAAGAGCTCAGCACCTCACTCTCCACATCCCCTCCTCAGGAAGCTGCAGGGAGATTTCTCTGAGGTCACCCCTCAGTCTCCTTTTCTCCAAACTAGACAAACCCAAAAGTCCTCAGGCGTTCTCCACAGGACATAACTTCCAGCCCATTCACCAGCCTTGTTGCCCTCTTCAAGAACCTTCACATCCTTCTTAAACAAAGGGTCTCAGAACTGCACACAGTATTCAAGGTGAGGACACAGCACTGCTAAATACAGCCAGATAATCCCCTCTTGGTCATGCTGTGTTTGATGCACCCCTGGATGTGGTGTGTCCTCTTGGAGGGCCACTCAGCAGGGCACACTGCTGGCTCCCATTGAGCCTTTTGCCAACCAGCACACCCAGATCCCTTTCTGCAGGGCAGATCTCCAGTCGCTGCTTTCCCAATTTATCCTTGTGCATTACTCCATCTAAGGTGCAGAATCCAGCATTTCAACTTCTTAAATTTCACCTCAGTAATGACAGGCCAATGCTCCAGTCTATCTAGATCCTTCTGCAAGGCCTTCTGTCCCTCATGAGATTCAAGAGCACCTCCCAGTCTGGTATCACCAGCAAACTTGCTAGTGGTGCATTGAGCTCCTGCATCCTGTGTCCAGCCATGGAGCACTCGGCACAGGAAAGACATGGACCTGCTGGAGCAAGTCCAGAGGAGGCCACAAAAATGACCAGAGGCATGGAACACCTCTCTTAAGACAAAAGGCTGAAAGAGTTGGGGTTGTTCAGCCTGAAGAAGAGAAGGCTCTGAAGAGAATTTATTTCAGCCTTTCAGTACTTTCAGGGGGCCTACATGAAAGATGGGCACAAACTTTTTACAGGGCCTGTTATGATAGGACAAGGGGCACTGGTTTCATATTAAAAAACTAAACATAAGGAACAATTTTTTTTTTTTTCTTTTTTCATTTTTTTAAAATGAGATGGTGAAGTACTGGGACAGGTTGCCCAGAGAAGTGGTAAATGCCCCGTTCCTGGAAACATTCAAGTCCACACTGGACAGGGCTCTGAGCAACCTGATCTAGTTGCTCATTGCTGGGGGAAGTTGAGCTAGCTGACCTTTAGAGGTCCCTTCCAACCCAAACTGTTCTATGATTTTATGATCCATTTATCCTATTTACCACTGATAAACACACTGAACAGCACTGGCCCTACAACTGAGCTCTGAGGAAAACCACTGGTGACCCATTGCATGCCAGATGTAGCCCCATTCACTACAACCCTTTGAACTCTGCCATTTACCAGTTCTTCATCCAGCACACTGTGAACAACTTGGCCAGAAGGATGCCATAAGGGACAATATCAAAAGCCTTACTAAGCATCAGAAAACTACATCCATCTTCTTCCCTTCATTCACAGGCAGGTGACCTTATCATAAGAGGATATCAATCAGTTAAACAAATCTTTCCCTTTGTGAGCCCATGTTGATTGTGCTTGATGATTGCATTACTCTTTAAATGCCTTTCAATAGCACCCAGTATAATCTTCTCCCTAGTTTTCCCAGGTACTGTTAGTATCACAGGTCTGTAGCTCTATGGGTCTTTCCTCAGACCCTTTTTGTAGACTGGAATAACACTGGCTAGTTTCCAGCGAGCAGGGGCCTCCCCAGACTCCCAATACTTTAGGTAGGTGGTTGTAAGGGGTCCTGCTATAGCATCTGCTAGCTCCTTCAGTACTCTGGGGTGAATCTCATCAGACCCAGGGATTTCTGAACACTCAGCTGATACAGCTGGTGCTTTACAATTTCATTGCACACAAATGGCACGTCACTGTTCCCAGACTCATGGTCCTCCAACTCAGGGGATCAGGGAGCCCAAGGTCTATTAATATTACTGAAGACTGAGACAAAAACTACATTGAATGTCTCCAGTTTTTCTTCATCCCTATTAGTCAGGTGACCATCTTCAACCAGTACTAGTCCAATGTTTTCTCTAGACCTCCTCTTGCTATTAACTTCCTGAATTGTGGAGGATTTACTAAGAGAATAAATGTTACAAAACTTACAGACAGAGTTGGGCCAGGTGAAAGTAAGGATTACAATACGAACACAGAACATTAAAAGAATACTTGAGCTACTCGGGCAGCCTGTTCCCACTCTTTGTGGTTGTATGAATCTTTAGATTACACTTCCTTTTCAGCTTCAGCTCCATACAAGTCTGCTAGAGATTATCATCAACTAACATTCTCAAAAATGGAATTTAAAATTCACACTGAATGTGGGAAAAGATCTTTCAAATGCTGCATCATTTGTCAGATGTATCAAGTAGCCCTGGAAAGGTGGCAAAGAACTTTGTACAGATTTCTTGTGTACTTTCCACAGATACTTACAACAGATTTAGCAAATATGCTTAGACCTAATACTTTACTTATGAATACAGTACTGTTCAATTATCCATACAGCATAACACCGTTGATGTTCCCATTGCCTCTGTCCTACCAACTGCAGGAGAAGTGTTGATGCCTGGACAATTCATGCCTGAGACATGCAGCAGCAAGAAAGCTTCCAGAAATAAGCCAGTGATTTTTCATTACATTTTCAAGACAAGCTAAATGCAAGGTGCCAACTAGCAAGTCTTACTTCAGAAAAAAAAAACAACCCCTGCCTTCTCCTTTGGATAATACAGATTAAACAAATTCAGGAGGTCAAAGTAGAAGACACCTGATTCTCTAGATATTAGTAGAATTACTCTTTCAATAGAGACTTAGAAAATTAATATCTGTGTCATGGATCTATTATATGGTATGTGAAAAATTTCATTTTATATTCAATTTATATTGAACATGAGAAATCTCAACTTGTATCTCAAAAAGCAATGTAAACTTGACACAATCTAAAGCTGAGGAGCTTTAAAGGCCACGAGACTATGCCTTGGGGATAAAGCACATTAAGGAAGAAGTTGGCTGACTGGCCAACACTTCAGCACCTAAATAAACAATTAGTAGACAGCAGTGCCAAGCAGCTAGCAACTCCATCAAACCCATGCGTTTTGCGCAAGCGGTGCACATGCCAGTATCAGACAAACGGGCAAATACAGCACTGTCCTGTGGAAAGCAAGCGATCAACCTAGTTTTGGTTAATGGGAGCAGAAGAGGGGACCGAGCCACGAACAATTGTTTTATCACATACAGAGATGAAGGGAATAGATCAGCAACATTAAGTTTGAAGCAGTATTATTACTCATAAGCTCTCCATTTCCTATCACAGGCAAAATATTTCCCTTAAAATAGGGAGCACAGATACAGCACATTGGAAACATCAGCTCATATCGAGTAGTCACTTGCTGGAAATAAGCATAAATATATATGATTCCACTTTCAAAACAGGGGATAAAAACAGAGAAGTGATTATACTGCCACAGAAGGTAAAGGGAGGAGTATCCAGCTGACTAGAAGCCCTATAGCTTCCCAGGTATGACAAGGCATACCTGGAAACTTTCTGAACTAGCCAACACACTGAGGAAAAACCCCACCTCTAATTTCAATAAGCCTAGTTCAGGCTGCTTACATAAAAATAGCTATCTGGATCACAGCTAAAAATGTTGATATTTATACTCGCGACCTTCCTGCTATCTGTGGAAAAACACTACATTTTGCTCACAGAAATCCCTCTGGCATTTATTGGATACTCAATGACACAAACTTCACCCTTTGCATTCATGTTGAACTCCTTGTGGTTTTTTCCCTTTCCCCTGGGTCAAGGTAAGCTGTAATATCTCTTTATTTTTATTTGGCCTGTCACAAGTCTGTTCAAGCAGACACCTGACATGAGCAATGCGGAACCATTCCTGAAAGTAATGGGACCAGTCAGTATTTAGCACATTCCTAGTCAAGACTCTTGACTGCAACAAGCAGTCAACCAAAAGGGCAACCAAAGGGTGCAAAGGAGGAGAATGTGGTAGTGAGCAGCTTCTCTAGGGAGAACACTGCTAGTTGGCTAAACAGAAATTAGTCTTATGCAAAACACCTTGCTCTTCACAGGTAAGACAACATTCATTATTTCAAATATACTAAATACAGTAATTACATTCAAGTGGGTATTTAGAGAAGACAGGTCTTAACACATTTTTTGTTATTATTGGGAGGATACAACTACATATACACTTTTTTGATTACATGAAGATAACAGTTCATCTTCTGTATCTAAGATATATGTAAGATGAGGCGTTCAGAAACCATAAATTCTGTATTTATGAGACTGTTCTTGTCCTAAAGTTATTGCCAGGATGAAAGCACTACAAATGAAAAGAATGGATATTTAAGCAACAGACATAACTTGAAGTGTGTCACAAGGTACATGGTCATTAATGGCTTTAAGCAAATATGAAAATTAAATTAAAGACTGTTTGGAGGAATGGGCCTTTGATGTCCTCCCTAAAGATAACACCTTTATGTATTTGCGAAAACCACTAACCAGGTTTTGCTTTATAAAGTAAGAGTGAAGCTGGAATTCAAGAAGTAAAGGATGCTAAATTGACCTTTTGATTTCGTTGAGATATTTTGGTCTGAGTGATTAGAAACAAACTCAGGGAAATCATGAAGTGTTAATTGGGTCCTATGTGATCTCAATCAAGTCTGCAGTCAACAAGACCTTTAAAACTCTAAGATCAGGACAAATAAAAGTTCTATGCATATTTACCTTGCTTTGTCTTGATAAAAAGTAACACCTTTTTTCTTTTCCCTAAATACAGTTTTACAATAAAATCGAATGAAAGTGAAAAATTTACTCTTCTTTCATATGCAGAACTGAAAACGGAGCAATGAATACAATAAAATTTTTAGGACGTTATCACTCAGGAAGTGGTATATCATATATAAAGTTAAATATATCTTCATGCTTCTTTCACGGGTAAAAATACAAAAATCAAGCACTGTCTTCATTGTGTGATATAATATATAAATAGATTTCCAACGTCTCAAATCAGTGAGGAATGGGTTTACAGGACTGCCATAGCAAATACACAGTTGAAGAAAGTCAGTGCTTCTGATTGGCTTAAAGAAAAACAACAAATGAATCACAAATAAGAGACAGAAATATTGTCAAGCATAACACCCACCACAGAATCTATCACAGGATAAAAGCCCAAAAGCTATAACACTTCTAACATAACACTTGAAACTCTTCAGAAGGGCAAGGGAGGAAGAATTTTTAAGCTGAATATGTTGCAAAACTTCTCAGTAGGCAAATCTTATGAATGAAGACCTCCATCTGGAAACAGATAATTCTACTCAAACATGTCACTCGGTTGCCATGGCAACATGACAAAGAAAAACAGCACTCATTAATAATTATTTCAGTGATAAATGAGCATATCAACTCATAATACTAAAACAACTTGGGGGATGGGGAGGAAGGAAGAGAGAAACTGTAGTTGTTCCTATGACAAAAATTTCTTTAGAGCTTCCAGACATCACTGTAAGTGCCATTACCACAGCAACATCAGTAATGATGCTATTTCTGGCTCAGTTAAAAACAAAACACTGGAAACAAAGCATAACTCTATCAAGTATATCTGGACTCAGTGTGACTTTTAGAGAAATCTTTTGTTAAGCATCAAGTCTTAAAAAAAAATTTAAAAACTGATTTACGTTGCATTCCCATTTCAGACATCTAAGGGTGAACAACAGATTTAGCTCTGCTGTTGACAGGGACGATGAGTGAGCCTCTCTTCTCTATTTTTAGTGACGTATCAAGTATCAGACAGAAGGTAAGCAGTATTTCAGTCACACCACCGAGAAGAAAGTTTCTAACCACACCTTCATTTTCCTGTGCTTCGAATTTGTGCTTCAGTATACCTTGCTTTTGTATCGAAGGACATGCCAACATTGATCCTTCATTTGTAATAAAACACATCTATGCTGTAAAATGTAAGCTTTCTGTCTAACAAACCTCTCTGTACCATACTATTTTCTGCCAGGTACCAAAACTACTCCTACTGCTGTGATCATGAAAATTGCCAGGGATCAAAGATTCACACACTCTCCCCTCTCAAAAACTTGAAAGCTGTAAGAAATATTTTGAGAAATATTCAGATAAAAACCGTAAGAGATTTTGATGCAACTTAACTGAAACACATAACAGCAGGTGAGCCACTCAGTTGCTGAACACAAAACACTGTCTACAGTGCTACTGCAAAGAGGGAATACTCTGAGCTCCACTTCTACACTGGTAGGACAAGCAGTGGAGGGTTTAACTCTAGAAACAGCCAGGCTAGACAGAAAAAAAAATAAAATAATCATTAACTGCAAGGACAGTCAAGGAGTAGAATTAGATCACTTTGGTGGTTGCAGTTTTCACCATCAGAAGTCTTTTAGAAGTCATCAGTCTCAAGTGTCACAGGTTGTAGTCCATCCTGTTTTGGAACATGAGAGGGATAAGATGAGCTCTTTAGATTATTACATCTCTGTTATTGTATGTGGGTAACAACTGCCTGGATAGCAGCAGAAGCTATGTCAAAGATCCAAAGAAAAGTCCACAGCTACAGAAAAAACTTGCAAAAATCCTGTCAGCCAGTGTTTCTCAAAGTAATTACTAGGCAATGGAAGTTATCTAAGTTATTGTTTTAACTCCAGCTTCAAGCACTCTAAGAAAGCAGCATCAACACAGCTGTTTTGATTCTGAGTTAATTGCTGAGATTCACAGCTGGGGGGAGTGGGTAGGGGCACGGCTGAACTTCTGATCCACCCGGACATGGGTTGAGAGTGAAATTTCATCAGAGATCAACCAGTACTAGGTAAGCAGCCCGTTGTCTTGTCTGTCATCAGCCCTCAGAGATACCAACTCCCAGGCAATTATTGATCTCAGTGATCATATTGGTTTTACTAACATGAATTAAGTAAGAAAAGTAGCTTAGGAAATAAGCCAACCTTTTTTTTTTTTTCAAAGAACTATCTGAAAATGTGCATTCAGATTTGCCAAATTATAGTACCTGTACCTTAATCTAATCTAAAAAACAGCCACTGCTGGAAGCAGAGGCAGCAGTCACCACCAGATATTAAAGAGCGGAGATGCACAAACAACTCATCAATTCTGCCAACAAAATGTAAATCATGTGACATAAAAGCTGTTTAAAAATCTGAATGTACTACACAGATTGCCACATATCTGGAAAGTCCACCCTCAAGCATTTTTCTTCCTACACAATCCTAGCATGTTAGCTAGGAATGCTAACCGCTGCTTCTACAGAAGAAGGGCTGGGGGGAAAAAGGGAGACTGAGACATTTAATATAATAAAACCTAGACCCTATGTGGAGAAATTCTGCAGCATTAGAAGGACACTTGCCTGAAAGCTAGGCAAGTCAAGGGTAGCTCCTTTTCTAAGCAGATGAGCAGTTCCTGCTACAGCCCCCAGTCACGCCCAGTCCTTTATGAAACGTTAATTACTTTAAGGGCAATGCCTACTTGAAATTAAACTGAAAAATTTTAGCAAATTCCCTTCTACAATACCAGGCTACTCCTTTCCAGGCCCAAATCATGACAGGTTTCAACAGCTTTCCTCAGAGACCAACAGGTTTGACAGGAATGCACCTCCGCTAACTTTAATGGACATCATCTTGATCTTTGTTGATGAAGAAGCTCAAAACTTCATATTGCCCTGTTAACCCATCCTTCATATATGCTGTCAAGGCGTTTTCACTGCTGCAAATCACCTGCAGCTCTTCATCCTTTGTTTATCTCTGTCCTCTCACACAGAAGGTCCAGCCTGACTTCTGCCTGAGGGAGAAGGTGCTCTTCCAATGCCTGCAATGACTGCTCATCATGTGCCTTAACTCATGCATCTTGGATTTTTTAATTTCTTTCCACCCCAATCAGATATACTGGCAGACAATTTAGGAGCCATAATTTAACTCCTTTGTTTCTATAGGTTTAATTTTTGAATTCGGTACACAACATACAGAGACACACCACTATGCACAGGACATGAATAGCTGAATCAAGGAAGTCATTACTTGGTTTCTTCTACTACTCAGTGTCGTCTTTGCCAAAAAGTTCCCAGGACTACTCTACATTTGGACTGTCACATAGCTTAAGTACTGTGAAAACTATAGTCGTGTGTATAATTTTCTATCACATAATTCATGAAGGATCACATTAATTAACCTTACAGCAGGGGCACAGGCCCCACAGTATGCCTGATAGGTCTACCTTTGTGGTACCTATGCCAGAGGAGCACTTTGGCAGGGAAAAAAAATGCATAGGTATCGGTGTGCACCCAACAGAGTTTCTGCTTCGTATGCAGTCTCACTATTAACACCATGGTGGGGGGAGGGGAGGAGGTGGGGCAGGGAAGACAACTCATCACAGTTTGCACAACTGGCTTCTTTACATGCAGGTCTTCTGTGTCTACAGATTAAGGGGAAAGGACAGTTCACTGGTCAGGGTTTAACCTAATGCTTTCCATGTTCTAGCTCAGACTTCCTCCATACTCCTTGGGGAGTATGTCTTCTCTCTCTTTACAGGGAGAGAAGTATGGGAAGATGCATGAACGAGTGGAAGACAACAAATACTCAAAATGACTTGAAAAACAATTCCTGGGGACAAGGGGGCTCATGGATGTGTGTGCAGTGGTAGGGGGGAATGTTAAGCCCCACCTTGAACCAGTGAAGGAAGGCAACACTCTACTGCTGCTCTGCTCCATCACGACTCCCTGAAAAGAAGGTCAGGGACCCTCTGGCCAACTCTACCAACAAATCCCTCTGGCCAGATACACGCTGCCAGCTGCTGGTTCAAGCATGAGTAGATGTACCACAACCTCATTTCATTACCTCAGAAAGACTCTAAAAATACAACCTCCATATCCCCAAATCTAGTTATTGCTAAAGACACAATTTCCACCTTGCTTGCATAGTACTGTCTTCAATTACACATCTCCAGCTATTTTAAACTCCCATTTGTATTTAAGATTTAAGGAGAGTCTATATATAAGATGATATTGAAAAAATAGCCACATGATCATACAATTAAAGACTTTCGTACACTCGTCTGTAATTAAGAAGCCAAAAACCAGCACTGGTGGTATGCACTCATAGCTATCTTTCACCTACCCAAGTTTTTGCTTGTCAAAACTGTATAACTCACATATATATACACACTTTTTTTTTCTTTCTTTTTTTTTTTTTTTTTTTTTTCAGTTAATTAACAATTAATTTTGAGCCAGACACCAGGTTGTTCAAAGGAAACCATTTCTCAGGTGGAGGAGATTACAGCCAGGGTGCTCGGCAGGAAGGATACTCAGTAAATGCAATTATCTAGCCCACTAAAAAGATCAAATTGAGAAATGAAAGCAGGAGAGGAAACAAGCAGCAAAGAGATTAATTAAAGGAACAGTCAGGAGAAAAACAAAGGGTCTGTGCCTTGAAAATACTGCTGTTCACATGAAGGTAGGTTTTTTGATCGAGCTTGTACCACCCTTGCCCAGAATCCCCAAGCCATGACAGGTAGGCAGCATGGGACTGACCCTGCAATAACCTTGCAGCAGCTTGAAGGAGTTGGAAGTTCAGCATTTCCAATAACTCGTGACACTTAAACACCACAAAGTTATTTTTAAACAAAATAGTGTGACTCTGCCATGAAGAAAATACTCTGTGCCACTCAGAAACTGCAAAAGTAAAGCTTGACAAATTGACTTCATGGCCTTAGATCTTCTTGTTGTGGAAGAGAGGGACAAGAGAGAAGAGAAACAGTTGGGGAACAAACCTGCAAATATAATTAACTGCAATACAAGAAGGGCCAGAACTTCTCCCACAAGCCAACTAGGTGGCAAAAACCTAGCAAGCTTACAGACAGTGGTGGCAAGAGCTCCTCAGCTGTGAAGAAGAGGTTGCTGCCATCCTCTCGCCTCTCCATGCACATCCTAGAAACCATCTTAACACAAATCCAAAAGTTGTCACTTCAGCCACTCTAGACAGCACACTATAGCCAGGTCAGAAATGCTACTTCAAGTCCATTTAACCGCTCCTTTTTCAAAACTCTCCCTTAGAAAGTAAAAAATATCACCAAGCACTAAATATGTAATTCTTTATAGGTTTTTCAACATCATTAACAAAATTCCCATACTCCATTGCAAAAGATCCATCATTTTAGCACAAAAACTTCAATGAATTATTCAGATTCCAGAAAAAAAAAACCCAACCTATTCAACTAACCCCTCATGAGCATCCCTTGTACAATCAATGGAGCCTTGCTAACTCATTGACCAATTGCTCTACATACCAAAAACCTCTCCTGAGCTGAGCCACCCCAAGAATTCCCTGGAAAAAAAAGTCATTACCACTGCACATCCCCCAAATTACACATTTCCTATTATTGCAAATACATGATGAAGTGTCTTCAGTATCTTTGCCAATAAAAAAGCTAATTCCTCTTTACTTAAGAAGTAATGCTGTTCTCAGTCAGTCAACTATTAACTGAGATTGTTGCCCTGCAACATATGACTTGAAATGGATTTTCACTTCCTTTCTGGCATAGTGGCTTTCTTCTATTAAAATTATTCTATCAAATTCTCACTGCTCACCTCAAAGAGTATTTGTAAATCAACAGCTATTTCATTTTTATACTTGCAGTATGAAAGGGACAGTATAATTATCCAGGAAAAATAACATACCGGAGATTCATGCTGAAATCAAATGTCTCCTCATTGCTAGAATTTCTGTAAACCAAGAGGGGAGGGGGGTGACGAATGAAAACCTAATTTCATTAAGTGTTCATTAACAGCACACGTTTCCAGATGCAAAAGATACACAAGTTAATTACATAACTTACAGGCCAGCCAAAGAGCTACAATGTTCTGAGTTAATTTGTTATCTCTGAAAAAAGAAAGCCTACTTCCCCTCAGCAGCATCCACATTGCAAAAGCTTTAGATAAAGGCCTGAAAGCAAACATCTACCAACCACCCACATGGCGCCTACAGAGGTGTATCCTTCAAGCAATCAACAGTAACAATGGGAACACCCTAAGAAATTCCCAGAAGACCAGTGACACCAGGCAGTGAGGAACCACCTGGCTCCAGGCTTCATCCAGTCACAGGAGATGTCTGGTTTAACATCTCCATCTCACTGTATATGCCAAGCCACAAATTTACTCCCAGTTCTCTGCAGCATGCAGTTGGTGCTCTTCCATGCTACCTCGTGCCCTTAAGGTTCTCCCTGTTCCTCCTGTCATCACAAACATAACCTCTTTATGAGACTGGAAGTACTCGTCCCCTTTCACTACCTGCTGTCTTGCAACCTCATCTGGAATCAACATTCCAAATAATACAGAAACATGCATGTTTAGGATACACTGGAATTTCAAAGATTACCAGGGGAAGAGGGCTTTAAAAAAAAAAAAGGGGGAGGGGCGGATTTTCCATGTCTCTTCCCCTTCCCTCTGGGCAGCACTTTTTCAAAGAAAGCAGAGTACCAATGTGTGAGAGAAGGCAGGTTTTAATAAAAGCTAATATATAAATAAATAATGAAAATATAAATTTGCGTTTAGAGCGTTTATATTAGGCTAGCACTTTCAGCCGAAAAAGATCAAGATGCACCCAATTGATAGACATAGAAATGCAACATGTACTTTGATGAAAAAATACAGAGGACAAAACACATGTAATTTTAATGCATACTATCATTAATACAATTTAGGAGACTTCCATGAAGAACACCCATACCTCCTTTTTCCCTTTGAATAGGCCATGATCATTTCTGAAACCCTAAACCTTGAAAGAAAGGCGACTTCATGCTGTTTCCTAGTATTGCCGAACACAAAGTGCTCCACATCTCTGTCACCTGAACAGCCCCTTGCAGCGCTCCTACTACAAGAACAGAAAGAAAATATATAATGTAAGAGGTAAGAGCACCCTAAACCTGATGCTTTTTGCCAGAACCCCTCTCATACAGATAAGAAGAAAAGACGTGGCAGGGCACAATTACACCCACCCAGCAGAAGCCAGGCTTTGCTTCTTATAAACCCATGAAGCAACAATCTTAACTTTTCCAAACATTCCAATTGTTTTGGTTCAAGCTCAAGACAGAACACTGTCAGTCTTCAGCCTTGGACCAAGATAACATGTGACCACTGAGTTACAGGATTTATTTAAAATACCCACAACGTCTCAGTGTTTTGGAGAAGTACCTAAAGGAAAAATGCCTTCTGTGTTAGCAAAAGAATGTTTCACTGTAGGTCAAGCACATAGGGCAAGGAAATATTTCAGCAGCTTTTTAGAAACCAAAGTTTTCTAGTAACAGGCACAGCAACTAACCTGTCATGGCATCTTTAGCTGTATATACAATGGTACACAAATGCTTACTGAGCAGGTATTTTCTCCTTGTATTTAATAGGCCTTTCTACCAGTAGATATTGTTACCATAAAATTACAGCCTTGAACAGCTGAAACAAATACACATCTAACACAGCTTCACAAGGCTTACCTGGAGAATCAGTGAATTATGAACCATTTTTTCTGGACAAATTCCAGCCCTTGGATTTTTTGTCAGGTTTGGCTTTGTTTTGGTTTTGGTTGGGTTTTCTTTTTGTTGTTGTTGTTGGGGTTTTTTTTGTTTTGTTTTTTTTAAACTTTGTAGGCAAGTGTTTCAAGTAACAACACTTGAAAGATGACAAAAGAAACACTGCAGTAATTGAAAATATGTGGCATTTTTACCATAATTTTTCTTCATTTGCACCTACAGGTATGCAATGAATGGCAAGGATTCTGTCTTTAAAAGAGCAAGTGAAAAAATAAGTTTGTTTGGACCATAAAATAAATGGATTTCCTCCAGCACCAAGACTGCCAGAAAACACATCCTGACTTCTTTCTAGCAAACACTAAAGGCGGATGTATTCTCCTATTTATAGTACACTAATGCAATTTTGAAATGCATACCTCGTGCTCTTTATTTGTACTCAATTTTGACTGCATTTGTATTCAATTTGTGACTCTTCTCACAGCTAAACAGCTTGTGAAAAGGGTCATTCCCAAGAATAACACTAGGGTAACTCTCTCCACATATCAAGTGCTTGCAGAGATTCAGGGGTACCCTCAGAGCCCTCCCATCTTCTGGTGTATCTCCAGAGAGCACTCCTTTGGGTGCTGTAACACTAACCTGCAGACTGCAAAAGGTGAAAGCTTACATTAAGCTCAGAAGCAGAGAAGTTACGACCTGCCTGTGATTAATTTATCCCCCCAAAACAGAGATGAAAAGAGTTTCTCCACCTTGGTTCACCTTCTCTCTTTAAATCCCCACTAAAGATGCTGAGTCTGATCCTATGTGTATGATGCCAAACCCAGCAGACACTGGAAACCCAGATGTTGCTGGAAAACAGACTGCAAACAGTGGCTGTACCAGAGAAGGTCTGTGTACATAAAGTGCATTTACATTAAGTAGAATGACACTACAGAATAATTCCCTCATTGAATACCATGAGAGGGGGTTGTAAACATTGCAAGATGATTAACTGCCAGAAGAAAATAACTATAGGGTCTGAAGGCTATCTAGTTAATTTATGGACACCTGCTCTGCTTTAAACCCAATTCTTCTTCAGGTGTTAAGCAATTTCAAATTCGTTCCTGTGCAAGAGAAAAATTTACAAAATTACATTTTCACCAAAAATAAAACAGGAGCCACCCTCTCTTTCTTGAGTTTTTCTATTGCAAAATTATCCACACACATTTTCAACCATTCCACAGCTACGTTAAATGCTTACATTAAATGTTTGATGTCAAACCATATACTAATGGGCTACGAAGAAAAAGGATACTTAGCATCTTCTGGCTAGACAGGAAACATGGTCTGAACTACAGGGATTATTTTTTAACTAAGGGCCATACACTACTACATCAGCTCAGTCATCTGATACAAAAATCTCAAAGAGCAGAAACAAAAATAAGAACTTGTTTTCTTAAATTTAGTGAATTGTTCTCTGCTTACAGGTCAGGAAAAAAAATCAGCAACACTCACATGGCAAAGATCTGCTATCCATTTGGGAAAGTAATCTCATTCAGGGTCTGATTTTTTTACAAAGGAAAGAACTGAAATAACAGGAGACAAAACTCCAAATACACATCATTTTCCTTTATTGCTCGTTTTTGCTTCCTGCCAGGAGAAGTCATGACTAAGAACAGGAAAGCTTTATCTGGTAAATCAGCCACTCGATTGATATAAACACAGTGGCTCCCCAAAGCAGCCCTGCAATGTGGTTGAGGGCACAGCAATACGAAAACTCACCCTGCCAGTGATGAAGAATATTCCTCCAGCATGCAAAAACAAGCAACTTGTTTCTGTCAATCTACTTCCTAGCACAGGCTTTCTGACCAGTGGTGCAAGGCTCAGTGTCTTTTTCCTCCTTTCTTTGTATTTTGACTTAAAATGAACAAAAAGCTTGTTACTGCAAGGTCAACGGTAAGAGAGAGACAGCAACAGGGAAGTATGACAAGTCTTTATCTACAGACAATTGTTAGCTTGTTCATGCCCAGTACTGATAAAGTGCAAAATGCTATCAAAACAGAAGTTTTTAATCTCAATGTATACAGTACTGCAGGGTGGAGACAAGCTCTTTAACTCTCCCTGAATGAGAACCCCACCACTACCACTGGCAATGCATTACACAGGGATTACTTATACCTGACCAAAGAATGTCTTCAACCGCTGTTGCTGGATGTCACTGAAATGACTTACAAATAAGCAATTTTCCAACACCCAAGTATTTAAAGACCTACTCTACCATCACTTCTGAACTAGTTTTCTTCAGTGCTAGATCAGTGAAACTAAATGCTGAAAACCAATCTTGTTAAAAGTGGCAAGGTATCTTCTTGCAACCTACAGGTACCTTTCCATTGACTCGGATCTCATCCCTGAAGACCACCAGACCAGAATTTCTTCACTTGCAAGCAAAAACAAGAGGAGGAGGAGCAGGAGAAGACAGAGCTAATTCCATCACAATCATTACATAAAGCTCACGATTAATAGACAGATGCTGTCAGGGTCCTGAGTGCACTAAGAGGCCATGTTGTGGTTTGGGCTGGGCTGGCCAATAAAACCTCAAACCAGGACAGGCCATGACCAGTCTCCTAAAACCCCCAATTTACAGATTGGATTCCAGAACTTTGTTTAGGCCGAAACCTGGGCTTTCAGTCCTTGCCAGATCAGGTCTGCCTGTCTCCAGTCTTGCCTCTGGTCTCATCTTCTGGAGCGACCTGTGGGTATCTTCTCTCCTAAACAAAGCCCTCCTCTAGCTTGCCCCCATCCCTGTCTCCAGGCTCATCTCCTGTTGCTACTCGCTGCACTCTCTCAATGGACCCTGGTCTTGGTTCATTGGTAGGCTTGGGACTGCCAGTGGACCCTGTCATCAGCATCTAGCTCTGGCCCATGTTCAGACCCCATAGGACTGTACCCCAACTGTACTCTTGGCTCACAGCTTGTGCCCCCTTCATGAGGCAAGCCTTCTCCTGCTCCAAGAGAGATGCTGGTCCATTATACCTTCTACAAAAGGCTCTTTTTATATTCTTTATATATGTGTCTATATATTTACTTGCTGGAGTGGGATGAAAAGCTTGTTTTGATACTACTCCCTGAGCAAACTCATAGCCCAGAACACTTCTTCCCCTACTACAAAAGTAGTACCTTTCTCAAGACAGCTATAAAGATGAATCACTTCTATTCACAAAAGGTGAAAATATGGAGTTTTAATTAATGTAGAAAGCACCTTTTTTTTTTTTTTTTTTTTTTTGCACACACATTCACAAATATATGAATAGCCAAAATCTGAGGCTGGGGTCTTGATTTTTTTTTTAAACCCCATTGCTCCCTCATGGGAATGAAATACTAAATTACTGACTTGACTTACCAAGGGTATACTCAGTGTTACACAAATACATCATAAAGCTACATACCAAATGCAATATCATTACACTTCCCACATGAACGTAACACCACAGTGTTTTCTCATTCTATTCTTTTACCTCACTTCCTGAAAAAAAAGCACCAGCATCCTTTAAAAAAGCTTGCTGTCTCAAAATATCTAGTGAGTGCTGCTCCCTTATGCATAATCACTACTATTTCCAAAATGAGTAAGATCTGACATTGCAGAAGCATTTCATGACAGCCAAATGAGCTGGAGCAATTACTATTTGAGTGCTAACCAGCTGACCAGAGTCAATAAATGAAATGCTGCCAGGGAAATTGAGCTGTGTGTTTGTGTGAGCTGGAATGCACCTTCTGATCATGGCACATGCTCATGGTCAACACGACAGAAGTTATATCCATTATGCTACAGCTTTTCAGGTAGTTTCAGTCCAGAGAGGATGGCCTGAAAGACACTGTCTTTCACAAGAATTTCTCAATTTTAGCATCTTTTTCTGAGAGTTGAGGGAAAGACAGAGGTAACAAGAAGGTGTTATTCACTGAAAAGACTTCTAATATATTTTTCCCCACTTCAAATTTTACCTGAGAACTTTAACTGAGAAAGTTATTTCCTATTAATTAAGGACATCTGAACAGTCTTGCCAGGCCCACAGATATTTTGAAGTGTCCTGAGCAACAAACCAAGACTGAAGTTTTGAATAAGATGTTACCTGTAGGCCTGCCTATTAAGGAAAGAACCTTCAAAAGAAATTAATCTCTACAAAAGTTTGGGCACAATATTTTTAGAGATTACAAGGTGTATTTAGGAAATAGTAAGTCACTCCCAAATTCCCCTTGCTGTTCTCTTCCTGTATAGATCGGGCATGTTTTGAAAATTTCAATTATTTTAGCACCTTTTGGCTAAATACACACTACATACATCAAAATACGTCAGAACTCTTGTGTCTTGGCCTGCAGACTGATATACCTGTATGGATGAAACACAGCAGACACAAGGAAGGAAATAACTGACTGTCACCATGCAAGGATTAGCAGAAGTGAAGCAAATCCATAAAACACATAGGAAGAAAGAAAACAACAACATAAGAAAACTCATGATGAGCTGATAAAGATTGAGTTTTAAATGGCAGTATTTGTGAACTCAAGTAAAGCTACCTCCTTCCAGTTCAGGTACAGGCACTATAGAGTAGCATATTTGTGTTGGGTGGCCAAGCCAAACTCTGGTGTGGTGAGAAAAAAGGAGTCCTCCCTGTGAGACTGGTTATTACTTTCCCAAAACCACAAACTTCAACTGCCACCATACAGGACAGGTTAACACTTGCTGTACTTAAAGACTAACTTTCTGCTTGCATTTTGAACCATGGTGTTTTCAAAAGATTTGGGAAGTAGTATGAACACAGGAGAAAAAAGTTGAAAAAACAAGTGAGGAACTCCAGAGCAGAGATAAGGGCATGCATGTCTGCAAGTGATCTGACATCAGGTCCCTCACACATCAACTCCATGCTGTTCATCTCTAAAACAAAGGTGGGTCTGTAATACACACCAAGGAAAGTTGTGAAGATGGCTACACTAGAGCTTGTGGAGCAATCGGATACTATGTGTATCCATCAGTTTTTCAATCTCATTATGATTCCTCACTGGTAAATACTTCCTTTACTAACATTCTCCCAACTGCTCTAAGACAAACTGTTTTACAAAGTATTGTGTTTTGCATTCAGCTTTATTTAGACTGGTTTAGCAATTGGAGCTGCAGTGAATAACAAAAATTCTATCTGGCAATTGCACCACAAACATTCTCAGTTTGCTAGATGATTCTTACCTGACACATTTACTTGCACTTTTGCAAAGCACTCAAGAACCCCATAAAAACATCTGGATTTGTCTCTCAGATTAATAAAGAGATTTTAAAATAGTGGAGCTTTTCCCTCTCCAACAAATGCCATTACCAGTTATTTTCTTACACAAAAAATTGCATCAATAACCTCCCTCCCCAAATTAACATCCCATGATTTTTAAAAAAGGCACACATAAAATTACCCTACAAGGGATATTATATTATATAAGAGATGTTATATTATTAAAACGTGCTGAAATCAACAACGCTCAAGGCTCTATCATGGTATTTCATTCTTCATTGGTATTTACATTATTATAGTTCTTACGTATTGCCCTGGAAATCAGCTTTGAAGTGGAATGATGAATAAATGAAGATTTATTATTACTATCCTTATTAGAGGGATTTAAAAATCATTAGAGACCAACAAGACATAATAATCGTATTATATTCAATCTTCTCTAGAACATCTCCTTTAATAGGCCTGCTAACTCAGTTATTTAAATATATATATTACAAAAAAATGCAGCATGCCTTCTACAGTTTGGGATAAAATGGAAATTTTTATGTTTGATTTTCAGTTAACCAGAATTTGTTCTTACAGAATTCATGGGTTTCATGGTGGATTTCTTGGTTTTAAGCACTGGAGTTTCAAATTTACACCGAACACCTGCTTCAATGTGTCTGCTCAACTGAAGAGAATGCTAAAGGCTGGGGAGGAAATAAGGCACTCAAGTACAATCTTAATCTGCAGTGACTTTTAAAAGAAAAACTTAAAAAATAAATTAAAAAAAAAAAATCCCTTACAGAAGCAATGATCTCTGAAATACTCATTGGACTTGGCTTCAACCAAGAAGGAAAAAGCATCTCAGAGGCTCTGAGGAAGAACAGAAGCAGAACTGGACCACTCCAAGCAGTACAGAAAATAGTGTCTGGATTCAAAGTGACATCTATAGACAAACAAATATACTGATAGTAAAAAAAATAGTAAAAAATTATCTCCTTTTCTTCTAAAGAAGGGTGGATACACCCTAAGACAAACATTACAATCCCTGAAAAAAGCTTTGGAAACATTAAGTAGTTTTCTAGACAGGCCACCTTCTGCAGGCTTGGAGGAAGGACTGCAAAACATGTATAAGGCTTGTGGCATGCAAGTTGAAGAACAACAATAAAACAAAGTTAAAAAAAAAATAAAAATCAGAGAGCAAGGTTGCAGCCATGCTGTCCCTCACAACTCCTGCATGGCTTCTTGGCCTACTTCTTCCCTTAAAGGAAGAGGAAAAAGTGTTGAAGGGCTAGAAGAAAGTTCATAGCAAAGGGAAATAAAAGCTGGTAATGTAATAATGATGCTGTTCTGGCAAGATCTGCAATGTGAACAGAGAACTGTTATCCAAGGCACAGAGAGCAAAGAGCTGTGCAGGAATTACTGAACTGCTTTCCATCCTTCCTTTAGTCTTGAAACCCTGCACTGTGAGCTTACCCCAAATGAGAAGCTTGGAGACATCGCCATTTGCACAGTTCTGAGAGCACCTCAACGTTTAGTTCAAAAGAATTACAGTTGTTTCCCTGTCTCCACTTATCATAGAGTGGACTGCTTTCACAGAAAGAGTCCACGTTTAACAACAACCAGACAGGTCTTCTCTCCTCCCCCCAGCAAACACTGTTATTATAGAGCTCTTTCCATCAGTTGCAAGAGGGAACCTTATAACCCCAGGCTATGACTAACCTCCTTCTCCTCTGCCCTCAAACTTCCACCATTATTCAACCTTGGCAGCAGAGACATTGTAAAGTAGCCACAGGATCTGTATCACTGCAGGCTAGCACTAGCAGTTCTTACTGCACAGGCAGAAAACAAGTACAAGGATATCAATGACCTCCTAGTGCATTGCTCAGCAGCTCCCACTTGCTACTTGTGGAGTTGCCATTAAAGCAGCGGAGCAAAGTAGGAAAGCTCTTCAGCAACAAAGACAGAGCTCACAGAAAAACCACATGAATGACTGCCTTGCTGCCAGTGCACTTTTTTGTAGAAAAGCAAAGGTTTTTCAGCTATGCAGCTAATGCTTGCAATCACGCAGTACAAAAACCCCTAAGTGGCAAAAAACCAAACCCAGCAGTCTAAGGCATAGGTAAGAGCAAAACTGGCTAGAATGAAATAAAAGTATTTTCATACCCCTCCTCATTCAAAATGACTTAGTTAATGTAAAAGCAAGATGCAAAATACAATCCCTCCTATTGATTCTTTCTGCCTGCAACTTGTCTGGGCGTGATGGTCAAGGAAAGAAGGGTACTGTTCTCATCTCAGGTGTTATACAAACAGTGAGGGGCAACACACTGTAAACCTCATATTTCAGATTACCCCTGCTGGACTGAGGTATTTGCCTTTAATTCAGTCATTGCTCTTCCAAGTTCTTCAGGATTTCCTCCACTTGTGAAACATCTGAGGCACTCTGGGTTACTACAACTATGAAGCTCATACCTGCTACTTCTGCACTTTATGACAGATTAGTCCCCAGAAGCAATCGCTGCAACTGTTCATTAGCTACGAACATCATGATGTATGCATACCAATATACTCGGGACGTTATTGATGCTATCACTACATCAGCCACCTTCCATCCTCACTTAATGTCTCTGTTTCTTTTACTTGGCTGCCTCATTCCTAAAAAGTAGTTCTCTTACAGATTGCCTTTAAAACCCTTTCCATTACCTTCTCGCTCCTCACAAACCATCTGATTTCATAAAATGTATTGGGTTGGAAGGGACGTTAAAGAACATCCAGTTCCAACTCCCCTGCCATAGGCAGGGACACCTCACACTAGACCAGCTTGTCCAAAGCCCCATCCAACCTGGCCTTGAACACCTCCAGGGATGGGACTTTTCCCGAATACCTAATCTAAATCTCCCCTCTTTCAGTTTAAAACCATTACCCCTCAATCCTATCACTACATTCCCCCAGTAAAGAGTCTCTCCCCACCTCTCCTGTAGACCCCTTTTAGATACTGAAAGGCTGCTATAAGGCTTCCCTGTACCCTTCTCTTTTCCAGGCTGAGAGATTGTCTCAGCCTGTCTTCATAGGAGAGGTGCTCCAGCCCTCCGATCATCTTCATGGCCCTCCTCTGGACTTGCTCCAACACGTCTGTGTCCTTCCTGTGCTAAGAACTTTGGCAGACTTGGCAGAACAAGGCAGACTTAGTCCGCATAGTCATTCTGCAGTTGATTTTCGATCCCTACAGGCTGCAGAGATACTCTGTTCTTGGCCACTGGCTGGATGAGACACTTTTGTCCCTTCCCAGAAATAAGGAAGGAAACATTCAAAAGTTCTTGGCACCTGGAACTGGATAGGCTTGCGCATGATCAAAGTGCTGCAGTGCTTTTTAACCTTTGTTGACCCTGTGGATCCTCCTGTATCTCCAGGAATGTACACTGCTAAAATCTGTCATCCTAGCTGAGACTGTTCAAATCCAGCGTGACCACACTCTCCTAGCAGCAAGTTGATGGCGGCACCTCTGGTAGAGCACTGACTTCCTCCTTCATGACTCAAGTTAATTTCGTGTAGCATATTCTGCAGAGTGAATAATCTGGGACTAACAACATAAAAGTTGAAGAAAATTAATGAAAAATAAGTGGCCAGAATACTTTGAGCTTTCATATCTACCTCATAATAAACAATACAATTGCTACTATAATTTCCAATATGGAAGGAGGAGCAAGAATACTACTCAGGCTTCTATGAAAGAGCTCTAGGCATTTGGCAAGTCCAGAAGATTGTTAAGAAGGACAATAAATACGCTGTTAAGGTGTAATTTTCTTGCCCCTCTTTTTTTTATTAAAAAGTTGTGCTCAGGAACTGTGCAAGGCATTGGACAGGTGAAACGTGCAGCTTCCTGCTTCTGGGTATCTAAGCACCCTGTTGATCATTTATAGGTCCCAAGAAGAGAACACTAAAGCCAGGTACACTCCAGCTCACGTTTCTCGTATACCTAGTTCTTGACCTAGAGGTTGCAGCAAAGGAAAAATGTGGCTTCTGTGCTCATTCTGGTTACCATTCAACAAGTTAAGTCACATACTCAAAATCTGTGGTTAAAAGGATCAGACATGGAACTGGATCTTTAGCAACGACAAACTGAAACAAACACCTGAACTAAAGCATGTGTCAGAAAATTAACAAGTAGTATTCCTGACATTGATAGGTTTCTGCAAAATAGGGAATGACTAACAGCTCTCAAATGGATCCCAGAGTAGATAAATGATACAGCTGACACCAGTCCAGTTCTATA
Source organism: Pedionomus torquatus (assembly GCA_013398155.1). NCBI lineage: Eukaryota > Metazoa > Chordata > Aves > Charadriiformes > Pedionomidae > Pedionomus > Pedionomus torquatus. The sequence goes on along the minus strand of VZRU01005171.1, from coordinate 284,797 downwards.
AAGCGTGAGCCCTTTAAAATCCCTTCAGGCTTTTTGATCCTCTGCCTGCAGAAGTTACTTTAGGCTTCTTGTCATTGAAGCTATGGTATTTGGTCTGCAGCCTGCAATTAAAAAAAAAAAAAACAAACCAAAAAAGCTGAGACACACATATTGCCACAATTTGAGCCCTCACTAAATACCAGCTAAAATATAAACTCAAATTCTTTTGAGAAACTAAAGGCTTTTTGTTCATGAAAGCACTTAAAGCTTGTTTAAAATAAAAGCAACATACTGAACTCACAGTTTGAAAACCAGCATCTCTTGGGTTAGTGAAGGAGCACGTGTAGGAAAACAAGCCATCCTTTACTTCTGAACTCTGCTAAACAACTACTTTCTCTTCAGATTACATCTCTAGGTGTTCTTACTCTGGGTTGCACTGTGAAAGCATGCTAGCCCTCAGAAAGACTGAAAAACTGAAGTTTCATTGCTTTTGAAATTAAAGGGAGATATTTTTTGCTGCTAGATGTGTCATTCCCACTGCTACACAAACAATTGCTATGAAAACCACTAGAGAAGTTTAGCGTACTCAGTAGCAATGCACCTATTTAAAAAGTAACGGTACCAAATTAGCTTATTCACAGCTGACATAATTTTGAGATAGATATGTGGGTAGATCTAGAAATTTCATTTCCAAACAGTCTTCCAGATAATTCCTAACATTTTAAAAACTAAAATATGATTTAGTTCATTACCTAAAAAACAATTAGCATACTCTAACAGAATCTTGGGGGATGGGAATAATCATGAAGTTGACTACACATTTTCTCTCATACAACTTTTCCCTTCCCGATGCATAAGTGTCTGTGACAAGAACTGGATTACCGACAAGTCTTCCCATACAGTGAAGCACAAGTTTTCCTCCTACATTCAAAACTTCCCAGTACCACTGAATTCCTCACAGAAGTTCATTTCTTGTACCTTCAAACTCTGTTTGCTATAGGTTTTCAGAACCAATGTTTTATTGCTTTATAGGACAACAGTACTGAGGAATTATTTATCTTACTGAGTAGATTTTTCATTTTAGGAAAGGAGTCAAATATTTTGGTACCTAATGACAAATATGTAACAGAGACATATATAAATATGAGGTGTTTGTGCAACTCATCTTTGAATCATGACAGGATGCACAGTGTTAAAGACAATGCAGTACTTAGAATATTAATTTTACATTAAGGATTTCACCCTAATCTCTGTCTCATCTGTCATTGTACAGTCCCCTGGAGGGGCCAACTGCCACTATTATCATGATTTATTTTAACACACATTGTCCTTTATATTTTGTGAAAGGTTAAGGCTCCCAAATATACTTTCCAGAGAAAGTTCATCTTTTGGAGAAAGATGAAATCCTGCAACACTTACCACCAAACACATCTCCATTCTGATAGTTTTTCCCCTTCTGAGTTTCCTCTTCGTTTTGAACAGTAGAAACATGCTTGGCGGAGGCACAGCCCATAGCTTCATTCAGACAGCTCCAGCTGGACCCAACCACAAATCATGTCTAGAGATGCACACTCATTGTTTGAAAAATAATCCACCTTCCCGTCTGGTTGTAAAGACACTTTTACCTAAAGATGGCAAAAGAGAGAGACAAATATTGAGGAAAGGTAACCTCTAAATGTAAATCTTCAAGAGAAATAACGGGGTTTGGGAAGAGAAGCACAAGAGCACAGGTTCCCTCCATTACCCAAGCTCTTAAAACCCTATTCAATAAACATCTGATATAGGTGGGTTGTGATATAGGTTCAGAGTCTCCTCCAGCCCTGTTCTTTAATCCATGGCTTGAAGAAAGCAACACATGCACAGACGTTTCCCACCCACCCAACTATTCCCACAGAACACAGAGTTTTTTGGTTAAAAGGTAAGAAACTAGCAATATCTGCTTCTCCTGTTCCTCCTACCATCTACCCATCAAGCCACATTTCTTACGAAGTATTTTAGTCATTAAAAGCTGCTGACTACATGTGTTCAGACAAAATAACCCCTTAAATCCATTAAAGATCTTATGTTAATAGATGTGAAAGGCAACAGCCAGCCGTATTATACTTTTTTCTGGGTGATCATTACTGAATCCATAAAACTTCCACTGCTCAAAAAAGCCAACTATCCCTCTTTTCAGGCAGAATAACACTCCCTGAACAATTCAGATGTCACATAAAACAAAAAGGGATGAAAAAGCTAGTTTATAGATGCAATATTTTAAATGTAAAAAAAAAAAAATAATTAAAACAACAACTTCTTAATGACCATATGGTTCCACACTCAAACAAAATCAACTTCACAGTAGGGTGAGATGACCTGGCTTGCCTTTGCACCAGCCAAACCTTTTAGAAAAGGAGAAGAGCTAGAGAAAGACAAAAACCACACCCTTTTTCTCAGTTGTTAGTTCAGATATAGCATAAGACCTCACATATAATTTCTTAACTCATTACTTCTGGATATTTACTTAAAAGCACATGGCTCATTTTACTCCATGCAGACCACAAGAATTTTATCTGTAAGAGCAGATGGGAGCTCTTATCTAGGATACAGCAGTATTCTTCCCATCAGAAATGTATAATCCCAAAGAAAGCCTTTTATTTCCCTATGTTCTCAGCAGGAACAGCATGCCTGCCCTTGTGAAAGCAGCACCGTGACACATCAGAACATGGTTAAGTGGCCTCCGTGGCCAACCTCGAAGAGACTTTCCTGTTCATCCTCAAAGTCACAGAAACAAAGATGGGGCCAGCCATGCTAAGAGTGATTTGGCTTCTGCCATTGCAGTCATGAGTTCTCTGATGAGCAGCTTTTACCATGCAAGGGGAAGGACTCTCGATGCAAACCTCTCACAGCTACTCACAGACCACCTCCTACCTTCCATCTCACTCTGCACAGAAACAAGCTTTTCTTTACTAAGTGAGTACATTCCACCCAAAGCATATCCGTATCTATGTTCATTCCCTGTTCTAAGCAGCTAACCATCCCACTCACACCTTTGCTTTATGCTCAGTATATCCCCCAACATAATTTCTCCTTTCTACCTTCCTACTATATATATGCACACTTGAGCATAAATTTCCAATTAGCACATCCTTCTCTTCTTCCTTGGCCATAATTAGCTACTTACCTGAAAACAAAGGATTTTAAATCAGGCGTTCACACTGCTAGTGTAAGGGAGCAGATCTCCCCTGAGATTTTTCTTTAAAACCTGTTATGGTTAGTATTAAGCCAGTGAAGCTTCCTGTATCCTTAAGCAATGATCAAGGCTATTCGTCAAACCGTTTAAATCCATCTGCTTGTCATATGTATAGACAAACCTATAACCCTGCTAAAAAAAAAAATCGCTCTCAAGATCCCTCTATGCACTTCCAAGCAGTCGTTGTCTAAAGCAGGCAATCCCAATTACACTGCCACGCATCGTAAACACCGATAATGCTCTTTTTATGTAAACTATATTAGTTGTGCTTAAGTTTTTGCAACACAGTGAAGGTCGAAGCTGACAATTCATCTTCATGTGTGTTCAAAAAACACAACAGCCTGCATTAAGGTAACAGGTTTTCATATCACTGTTGAGGGGGGAAACAAGGATCCGTAAGGATTTCAAGCATCAGTCACAGTGTGCTTGCTCAGGAGATAGGTCAAGACCCACAGAGGTGTGGGGGGTCAAGGAGAAACAGCAGACTGGAATGGGGAACTGCTAACTGGACTGGAAATCAAGTGTGGACTAAGTTTCTTACAGGATTTAAATTTGTCTAAGGACAATTGCTTTTAATAGACCAGCTGAGGGAGTAAAAATGATCAAGTTTTTCACTACAGAGTCCTCACTTCAGATTTCAGATAAAAGCAAAAGCCTCACCGCAAGCAGGGTCTGAAAACACTAACTTTGATTTCTCACTTAAAATATAACCAGTTATATCATCCCAGGGGAAAACAATTTGGCCAGCAATGGCACAAAGAGCAAGGGGAGACACAATGTAACTCCAGAAAAGACAAGGAGGTGTGTGCAGGTGGGACGGCTAACAGGCGACTGGGGAAGTCTCTGCACACCCTAAACCCAGCATCTCTCTCACAGAACAGCCAGTAGCACCTGGTGAATGAATTATGCTGTTGCCATATTCAACTATTTTTCCTCTTTCTTTTCCTGTCTCTCAGCAGGGACCATTTACAAAAGGGAAACAGCTGCTCAGTAACAAAAACCAAACATATTTCATAACATAGCAGTGGGTTGGTTTCTGGGAGACGACTTTTTGAAGACTTATACAAAGCCAACAGGTAGCAAAATAATTCACAAAACACTTAGGTGTTGATTAGTACCCAGGAGACTGATAGCCCTGTCACCCAGGACCAGCATGTGAGCTGTAGAAGCAATTGGGAACAAAGAGATGCAGAAGTTGAATGCAGAAGGACAAAGCTTCAGGGAAGGGAAAAAAAAAGTACCCACAGTCAAATCTCTCCTGCAGTACCTTGGAAGCACACAACAACCTTACTAAAAATATAGTCACATTCCAAGACACTCGTTAAAGGCAACAAATGGGAATTTAAGAAGCATTTTACCTTTTACATTAAAGAACAGTAATCACAGCAGTATCTGAAGAAACTACACAACAAATACTTGGACTATGGAGGCAATTTCTCCTGATGCCAATAAACTGAAAGTGGTTCCAAACTGACCTCCGAAGTAAGTTCAACACACATTTCCAGGCAGGCTTCTTCAACTACTGTAAACATAGTGCAGTGAGACTGACAACACTGTGACACAGATAACTAACAAAGAATTATCACAGAATTAAGGAAAAAAAAAAAAATAAAAAAAGGCAAGAGAGAAAAATTCTGAGGTCCATAACACTGTGACGCTCCCCAGCTTATCACTGCCCCCAGCCAGCCTTGGGCAATCCTCTCTTGCCCAAGTACCAAAGCCTACAGCAACAATGTTTGGGTATCACTCAGATATGAGGTGCTGGTCCTCATTCAGTGGGATGCCTGCAGAGGGTTTTGAGGATGTGAAAGGCAGTCCTTCAACTGGCAGCAGAATAATGCATCCATTCTGCCTCCTCCTCCACTCTTCCACAAATATAACTTTCCCTTTTGTCTTCCTGAGCATTTTGGGGAGGTACAGAATTTTAGAAGCCAAAAATAAAAAGAATAAGAAAACATCAAACCATTTGCAGTTCATGTTCACCACCCACCATCATTAATTATCAAGATCTGAGAGGCAATTTACAAGCTCCAATCTGCAAAATGCTAGTGAGAAAAATCTCTCAGGCAGATCAAAAGTGTCTATACCACCCCCAAATTAAATGCAGCAGGTTTAAGATTTACATCTTATATGCAGGTCAAGAGAAGAACAGACACTCTCAGATGCTGTACTTTGTACCCCAAGTTTCTTCTCAGCTAAAAAAAACCCAGGAGGTAAATGCTTAGACTAGAAGACTGGAAACCTTAAGCAACTTTTTTTTTTTT
>VZRU01005171.1:258973-279247 GCA_013398155.1 Pedionomus torquatus | reverse complement strand
GGTGGGGGGGTGGGGGCATGCCTATAATGTGCTTTTTCCTCTACCAGCTCATTCAGCACTTACATTACTCCACTCACCTCCTATTTCTGGTGACCATGTACAAGGCTGCATTTTTGACAAAACACCTTTTACTTTCTCAGCTGCAAACCAAACATTTAATAGGGAATGGAGGATCTCCAGTGTTTTACAACAAATGTATGCTAATTCTTCTACTATCACAGGTGTATTTGTTTTCACCTTTATTGCACTGAGATAACCAATCTTTCATCATCTTCAAGCTGCAGATACATCTAAAAGTTTCCTTCTATGTTGACCATGCAGGAAATCAGGTTAAAATTTCACAAAGTTCAAGAGATCAAAGCAATGAGAGTTTTTTCATAGTAGCACAAAGCTAAGATACAAAGACAAGTCACTCTCGCTTTCCATATAATACAACCTAGTCCAGGCAGAACCCAAGGATTTACCTTACTGCTGCTAATACACTTATTTCCTATAAGAAATAGGCCTGATTGATTTCCATCTGATTATTTTTTGCCCAAAAGAAGAAAGAAGAAAGCAGCCACATCTTCTGAATTTGCCCTCCAAGAGGATCACTGGAAGTCAGCACCTGGGAGTCCCCCCGCTGTGATATCCCTCTTCTTTAGCAACCCTCCTCCACCTCTGCCAGAAAAGATGGCTTTCACAGAATTGCAGAATCATAGAATACCAGGGACCTCAACAATCATCTGGTCCAGCCTTTCTTTGCAAAAGCAGTCTAGACAAGGTGACCCAGCACACAGTCCAGCCGAATCTTAAAAATGTCTAGTGTTGGGGAATCCACCACTTCTCTGAGGAGATTATTCCAATGGCTGACTGTTCTCATTGTCAAAAGTTTTCCTCTTGTGTCCAATAGAAATTTCTCCTGAAGTAACTTACACCCATTTCCCCTCCTCTTTTCCATGTCACTCCTTGTAAAAAGGGAGTCTCCATCTTCTTTCTAGCCATGCTTTAAATACTGGACTATGTCATAAAGCGTCCCCTAAGCCTTCTTTTCTTGAGGCTGAACAAACCCAATTCTCTCAGCCTTCCTCATATGGCAGGCTTCTCAGTCCTTGATCATCTTCGTGGCTCTTTTCTGGATCCCCTCCAGCTTGTCCACATCTGTGTATAGTGGGGACCAAAATGGAACATAGTATTCCAGGTATGGCCTGAGAAGCACTGAGTGGGATGATGGCTTCTTTACCTCTGCTGGTGATGCCCTTTTTGATGCAAGCCAGCATGTTGTTGGATTTCTTTCCTGCTGCAGCACACTGTTCACTCATACTGAGCTTGTCATCTACCAGGACCACCAGGTCCCTTGCCACAGAGCTGCTCCCCAGCCAGGCAGATTGCAACCTGTGCTGTGTTCCTGGATTATGTTTCCCCAGGTACAAGACCTTACACTTGTCCTTGCTGAACTTCGTAAGGATCTTGTTAGCGTACTCATCCAGCCAATCTAGGTCTTCCTGTAGTGTGGGTCTCCCTTCTAAAGTGTCCACTTTCCCACTCAGTGTAGTGTCATTCACAAAATTCATCCAGGTACATTTGATCCCATCATCCAGATCACTTATGAAGATATTAAACGGCATTGGGCTCAGTATTGATCCTTGGGGGACCCCATTAGTGACATGTTGTCAGTTTGAAAAGGAGTCATGTACGCACTGTCCTCTGGGTGCAGCCTGTCAGTCAGTTTCCCCACTCACGACACAAACCACTTGTTTGGACCATAACACATCAGTTTCCCTAGGAGAAGGTTGTGGGGAATGGTGTCAGAAGCATTGGAGAAATCCAGGTGGACAACGTCCACCACCTGCACCTCATCAACCCAGAAGGTTACTTTGTCATAGAAAGCAATCAGGTTTGTCAAGCATGACTTATCCTTGATGAATCTGTGCTGGCTTTTCCCAATCATCACATGCTTCATTCGGCTTGTGACAGCACCTGGAGGATTCGTTCCATAACTTTTCCAGGGACTGAAATAAGACTGATGGGCCTATAGTTTCCTGGATCCTTCTTTTAAGCCCTTCTTGTAGACGGGGGTGACATTAGCTTTCTTCCAGTCTTCTGAGATGGCCCCCTATCTCCATGACTTCTCAAAGATTATGGAGAGCAGCCTCACAATGACATCAGCCAGCCTTTTTAACACCCTTGGGTGGCCAGCATCAGGACCCACTAACTTTGTAGGGGTCAAGCTCTTATAATAGTTCACATAACTCTTCCTTCACTGCCTTACATCTTTTGGTTTAGGGGTGGGGTTTTTTTGGTTTGGTTTTGTTGGGTTTTTTCCAACTGCCAAAAGGCATTTTTAAGCCAAGACAACAGAACATTGCCTTTGAAGTACAACAATGGCCTAAGGGAAGGGAGGGGAAAAAAGACTTAAAAATAAAATATCTATTTATCTGATAGGCTTTCTTTCTCTTCCAAATTATTTGAACCAGCATAGCTAGTGAGGAACACAGTTATATGGAAAATTAACCCACTGACTTGCTAAATGAACAGGGAAAGATTACAGCAGAATGAGTTACAAACACTCTGGAATAATGCCTTTCAGTGGCAGAAGGGGAAAAAGAACAGCCAAAGTGAGCAGTGATGCTCCGTTCCTTCAAACCCACAGGCAGAACATGCTCCCCTCTGCCTCTTTATAGTAGTAGCCATGAAATTACAAATTTGGCCCCTTCTGTGAATTGTTTGACTCTTCAATGCAAAATTTCTGTGTTTAGTACCTTATTCCAGCATCCTATTGGAAACATGCTGTTCTGGCCAACTGGGTGAATGCAGCAGTAATCTCAGTGAAAGGGAAAAGAATGAGTGCAGTGCTATAAAATCAATAACGCACAAGGAAAGAGGGAGAAAGCGCACCATGGTTTTTGCAGCATGTTACTCAAACTGCACTAAAAATACCATCAACGAAATTAAATTAACTCAGTTACCCTAGTCTGGTGGATGGTGGAACTGCCATTTGCATCAGCAGAAAGCATATTTTAAGCATTCACTTTTCAAAGAGCAAACAAGAATACTGCAATTTGACAGCTAAAGAGACCTGACAGAAAAAACACAGAAGCCTGTCTACCTAGTTTTTCCCAACAGGGAGGGCCTGGTTTGAATACTACTAATTCATATCATCAGGTTATTTGATCTATTACAGGAGAGACTTTGCCCCGCTGAGACTCATCTTACCTTTTTTTTTTAATCAGCAAAATTAGCCTCTTAGTTTCTTTTCTTCTGTTTGCAACCTGCATTTCTGCCAACTCATGTTTTGATGCATTAAAGCAACAAGTGATTTCCAATAGAATAGTGCTCAACAGCAACTATTTACTCCTAGGGTGTATGTCCTCCTTACGCAATCTCATAAAGAGAAATATCACCAGTGACTCCCTGGGAAGGGTTTTCACACATCACACAGTTAAATATAAATGAGGAAGGGAAGGGGAATCAAATTGCAATCTTCCTCTTCATTCACACAGGGTGGAATTCAAGTAACCTCATGCCCAGCAGCATGGTATGTTAGTCTCGGAACCTAACATTTTTGCTGTTTCCAAAGAAAATTAACTAAATTCTATTCTGAGGTGTTTTTTTTTAAACTTCAAATAGTTTAGCACTAGTGATAAGAAGCTTACCATGACCATTACAGAATGCAGTTTTTGCATCTAATTATTTTTTTCCTCTTTCTAGAGAAAGAATAGACAAAACATTGGAGAGATGATATCTTACAGGACTGACAATACTATAGGTTGTTTTTGGTTTTTTTTTTCTTGCACACAGAAGAAAAACACAGTAGAGTTGCTATGTTTCTGGCGAGAAAGCAAAACATTCATATATATTTCACGTGCACTACCTCTTTCAAACCAGTAGTGGTGCCACAGCTTCTCCTTACCATAAGTAGGTGGTGCTATTCAACCAGAACTTCCAAAGAATCAGGACCATCTACCATTCCCAATGCAGAAAAAGCAAGCACTTTTCATTAAAAAAATAAAAAATTACAAGACAATAAGGTGAGAACACCTTAATATTTCCCATTTTTATATAAGGGATTGCTATAGCTGTTACAAGGACATTACAGAATTGCAGTAGAGATTTCCACAATACACACAAAACGTTCAGAAGTGTGTTTTCTATCAAACATGATTCAGAGCCAATTTCAGAGCCAGTGGGTTGTTACAGTATCTCAGTCTATCACCCTATACTTCTCGTTTGGGTCACTGTCAGCACTAGATGATTGAAAACCCAAAAGAAACCAGCATGAGGGACTTGATTAACGGCCACAAGACCCTTTTCACTGACTTTAGGCAGCTTGAGGTCACCTTTTAAAACTCAAATTTCATGGAAGAAAGACTGTTTTATGATTTATTTCCAATGGGATTTTGGAAACGTAGTGCTGTTGATCACAGCTGGGCCAGACACACCAGTGTGATGGAAGATACTAGGCAAGACTACAGAAAAGATGGGATTGATTCTCCATAGTACATCTTTCCTGTATATCTAAACAATCTCCAGCACTTACTGTAATGGGTACAGTGCCCGAGTACCTCTAAAGTATAAAGAGAAGCAGCAGTAATCTCTCCTATTTAATTTTATTTCTGTCCTCATGTTTTAAGAGCAAGATATGGTCTACTCAGCAAGATATAGTAAAAGGCCCCTGAGGTACAGGAACAGTGATTTATACAATGTTTTATAAATATCTAAGTACAGCTCTGAGCACCATCTCCTTTCTGAGAACTCATTCCTCTTGCTTCGCCATACTAAAAATAAAGATGCAACCATAACACCTAGCTAGTCAACCCCATCATGTAGAATTAAACTAAAATAAAATTATGTAGTAGTTGTAACTGTGCCATCAACAAAACCTTTTGCTTTGGAGGAAAGTCTTGAGAGGTAGTTACAATACTGTGAAAAAGCAGCTTCACCCTCCTAAATTCCTCCTGCTCTCTTCCCACCAATAACGTTGAATACACCTCCAGATGCAAACATTGACTTTGGCCTAGAGCTGAACTCTTCTTAGGACTGCCCCTCTCCCAAAAAAAAGCAGTGACTCAACAAGTCTCTCCTAAAAATGTAAAGCTCATATGTCTTTATTCTAACAGTAAAAGATTTTTATTCTTTGTTCTTCCACGCTTATTTCCTTCCCAAACTACTTCTTAGTCTTTCTCATGTGCCACCATGATGGTTGAAACAATCACACAGAGATAGGTCTGCTAGATGGCTCCAGCTGTGCGAGATGCAACTTCTCCACTCCACATGGCCATGATTAGGATCTTTCAAAACCTAGTAAGAGCACCTTTTGCATCACTGTATCACAAACCTAGCACAACTACAGTCCCCAGGAAAGGGACTTGCAGACCCCCTGAGAGCCAGGTGAACACGCAAGTCTCTGTCTCTGCTCTTCAGCCTATTCAACCTCAGTCCGGTGCACCCAAGGCAGCGGTGGCAGTGCAAAGTGATGCTGAAAAAGCAGAGATTAATTCTTCCTCTCCAACACTGGGGTGTACCATCTCCTGTTACATCAAAACTCCATTGAGACCCAAGACTGAAAGCACACCAAAAAGCACCAGTAGCACACTCACCTGGCTCCACTGGGCAGGGGACACAAATTGGACCATGGCTGACAAAGCACTCACTGCTGCAGTGAGGAGGCAGCAAAACCACCCCATCATGGGGAGGACTGGGGTAAGGTGTATTAGAACAAGACTGGTCTGTAAAAGACTAAATGCTAGCGCTGAGGGAAAGGGATTGACAACTCATTCTCCTATGACCATGTCCATTTAATCCCCATGTGTATTTCAACTGTACCCCATACCAACAAATAACCAGTGCACCTGTGGCCACAACGACCCAAAGACAAGTAAAAGTTCCAATCCAATTTGCACAACCCAAAGGTAACCAGCTTAAACAAGACTTATTTTGCCTGCCATGGAAAATGCAGGGTCTCCTAGACACTGAGATTTGGAAATGTCTCAGTATGTCACCAGTCAATGAAAAAAGGGATGTTGGATAGAAACAGTGATTATTGAATATGTGAGGTGCATAGCGACACACAGGTTGGGTAAAAGCCTTCCAAACAAGCTGGGCAAATGTCTACCAGTGCTGGAGCATCCTCTCCATCAACCAAGCACATCAACCATATCTGCCATTAATGGATAATGGCAACTTTGATGCTTCTGTGTAGTCTTGCTTCAGACAAAATGAAAAAATGGTTCCCATGGACTCATGTGCAGGTTTTTTAAAACACAAGAATTCTTAATGGAATTATCTGCAATTGCACATTTTCAAGGTCTCATCCCCTTTTAGACCCACTGATCTATCCTAACAGTTCTACAATAAAAAGCCCCCGAAGTAGTTGACTGAGTATTCCCTGGAAAATCCTTGCAAGTGTAGAAAAACGAGATGACAGAACCCATCTTCCCCCACTTCCAGCTTCATCAACCAATGATAACCACAAATACAGCAGCAATTATCCTCTCTCTCGAAATGATTGCCTCCAAATATACAGCATGGAATTATTCCCACCTCACCTTGGGAAAATACCTTTAATCCCTTTAGCCTACTTCAAACATATGCTCTCCAGTCACGCCGTGTGCTTCCAGCTGTCACCTGGAAACCTCTTCTTGCTCCCTGATAAGCTTGGCAAAGCAGCAAATTTGGCCAAATTCATCACCATAGAGGAAGAAGGGAGCAGCTGGATGTCTCTGCAGCAATATAGAGCCCAGGATCTGCCCCCGTGTCACTCCAAGACATTTTTCATCCAAAGAGCTGTGGCAGGAGGTACTTCATATGCCACTTAGGTTGACATTAAAACAAAACAACTCAGCTATGCAGAAGCCAAGGGAGTGAGATGCTGGGGACCTGCTGCTAATGTGTCAGCAAGGAAGCATTTGCCATACGCACCTCTACTGTTTCTGTGCAATTAAAAGCATGAAACAATTTAATGGGGCCTCCTTTGTTTTGGAGACAAGCTAGAGAAAGACAAAGTCTATCTTCAATAACTCAATAACACTTAAAATGACAGAATAAAGGCAGAGATGCTGCTCAGAGCAACAGGAGGTGGCTCACTCTCCAGGCCAGCATGGAGTAATCCCAGCACAGGCACCCATAGCCATGCACAGCTGCCTCCTCTAAGGCTGAAGCAACAGCTGCAATCTAGCTAAAAACCATCAATTTAAAATTAATGTTAAAAGCTAACAAAGCATCTCATTTCACCCTTAGCTTTTATGATCAATTGTATAGGGCTTAGAATTTCTATTGGGGATTTTTCCCATGCAGTCAAGACGTTTCCCAACTGTAGAGCTATGTAGATGGCACAGATAGGAAAGAAAGGGATGCACATTGCAAAGCGCGCTTCCAAAATTATGCTACTGACATGCTCCCTCCTGCTTAGCATCTCTAGGCCTGACTTGCACTCATTGATGACCAGAACATTTATCCACTTCAATGCAAAGGTCAGCCAGCTGAGCAAGAGCTCCAGCTCATGAGCAGTAGAGGTTACTGCTCCCAAAAGCCTCTTTAAGGGATGCTTGCTTCCAGTAGAGCAAGCAGAACTTCTGCCCCTCCACCTGAGACATCAATGTCACATCAGTCTGTGCCCCTGACTCCTCTTTGCAAGTGGCTGAATCCAAAGCTATTTGCAGTCGATTCAATCAAGACTGAAGAGTGACTGATCCAGGTGCTGTCCCAAAATACACCCATGCAGGGTGGGTACAGTACATTTGGCTTCACATGGCTCATCCAAAGCTGGTTTGTGAACACTTGCAGACCAAGGGTGGCAGCTATCCAGGTCAGCAGATTTTTTGTGCGGCACCAATGCATGCAAACACACACCAGTGACTCTAACATGCACAGCATGGACTCTGGCATTAAAAAAATATTATAAATATTATCTTTGCAAAGCATGCATGTGCCTTCACATCTCTTAAGAAACAGTAAAGACTATAAACTAATCAGTGCTGTTCACCATTAAAAACTGAAATTGGAACTGACTCGAGGATCAGGAACTATCCAAAAATCACAGAAGCAGAATGGTTAGGAGTCAGAAGGGACCTTAAAGATCATTGAGTTCCAACCCCCCTGTCATGGGGCAAGGACACTTCCCACCAGATCAGGTTGCTCAAAGCCCCATCCAGCCTGACCTTGAACACTTATATTCCAAGTACTTCTCTAACCTGCCTCCATGCAGCACATGGAACACAACTCTCCTAGGAAAGAGCATGGGGTCATGCATCAGTCTAGCTGCAGGACCACGAAGTTTCTAAAGTCAGGGAGATGAATTGCTGGCTTAAGGTCCTGCAATTGTGAAAGGTGTATAACTGAGCACAAAACAAGCAGAAGGAAATGATCTTGAAAGAAAACAGCAAATGAAGTGTTATCCCACGCCCCCTCACAGTCACCTGGCTGCACAGTTGATCTCTGTGATTTTTCTGCCAAACCAACAAATAAATAGAAGCAAGGAACTAAACCAGCTGAAAACATTACAGCCTCACAAGATTCAAAGCAAGAAGAGAAACCCCTACAGAACAGAGAACAAACAACAACAAAAAACCTGAACAGCATCCCCCCAACATCCTGCACAACCAGAGAAGGGTGTAATAAATGACTGAAAAAAGGTTACAAATACCACTGAGTACCATAAATAGGAACTGAAGTGCAATAGAAGCTTTTTTAAGAATTGTGCTCCCAGAACAATATGAATAGGTGCAGGATTATAAGTCTTGTGGATAACCCACGCCAAAATATGCCAGCACAGACATCCAAAAATGCTAAAGCTCTGCAGATGCTCACCCAGGAATTAAAAACAGATGGGAAGAAAAGTTAATGCAACACCGTTCAATTTGCAAGAGCAGAACAAAATATAGATCCCCTGGGGAAAACAGGAATATAGATTACAAAAGATTGAGAAGACTTAGAAAAGCAAGAACACGAGTACATATGCTATTTGGCTGACTTTGAGGGGCTGAGCAGGTAATGGCTCCAAGGATGCAAATACATCACCCAGGCTAGCTCTCCAACTGGTCCACACTGGGCCTCTCATTCATATGCAAGGACAGAGGACAACATCCACACTGGATGTTCCCCATCCACACACATGGGGAAGTTTCACCCACTGCACTATTTTCATCATCTTGAGGTCAGAAGGACAAAACTGATTGAAAAGCGTTTTCCAATTTCTTCTGCTATGCTCTGAGCAGGTCTCCTTTCTCTGAACTAAACTGGCCCTCCAGGAGCTACTTTGATAGAATCATAGAATGGTTTGTGTTGGAAGGGACCTTAAAAAAAAAAAAGGAAAAAAAAAGTGCCATGGGTCAGGGACACCTCCCACTAGACCAGGTTGCTCAAAGCCCCATCTATCCTGGTCTTGAACACGTCCAGCAAGAGGCATCTACAGTTTCTCTGGGCAACCTGTTCCAGTGTCCCACCACCCTCACAGTAAAAACTTTTCTAATATCTAATCTAAATCTCCCCTCTTTCATTTTATAACCATTGCCCCTTATCTTATCACTACACTCCCTTGATAAAGAATCTGTCCCCAGCTGTCCTGTAGGCCCCCTTCAGTACTGGAAGACTGCTATAAGGTTTCCCTGTACCCTTCTCTTCTCCAGGCTTATTAAACCTATTTTGACCCACTGCTAATATTTGTGCAAAAACTACATAAAGACAATCACCTTGCAACAGCGCTTATATTCAACAGCATAGCATCATTTTTGGATAACCTCTCTACAAGGATGTCATACAGCTGTATCATTTTCCTTGGGGACTTATCTCAAAGCCTTTAGCCCTGTCATGTTTATTACTGTGAAAAGTAATGTAGAGTAAGTTAAATTTCATGTATATCTTTGTTCCTTCTTTATTTTGCTGTTATTCACACCTTCATGTCCAGTAAGGACTAACTGCAATAACTTTTTGAGTCGAACTGCCTCCAGCTCTGCAGACTCACCACATCCCCAGCCAGGTCAGGTCCAACAGGACCATTTCACCAACCAGGGTCTGCAATTCCTTGCAACAGAGAAGCTTCAACACAGCTGTATCCAAAGGTAAAAGTCAGACAACCAACAGCTGTACAGCGTTAAGGTCATTGGCTCCTCTACTCCATTTAGCTTTTTACACAGGAAAAGTGCAGCTGCTTTCCCGAGAGTAAATTCACAAATATCTTTATAGCTGCCTTTATCCCCTTTTAGCTTCAAGTGTGAGAAGGATTTATTTTTAAAATTAGAAATAGAAGTAAGTTTATGAACTTTAACAGCAGGCAGGCTCTCTTAGATGTGCTTTTATTATGTTAGGAAGGCAATACTGAGACTAGATTTTAGAAGAAGTTTAATTTCATGTTAATTTAAAAAGAAAAAAAAAAATTAAAAATGGGCAAGTCTATTGCTAATTGCAGTACTTCTCCAAAAGCTAACACTCAAAATCAGAGCTTACCAGAAGCTTCAAAGACACAAAACCATTCCCATCAGAGCAAAGCAGGACAAAGCAGCCAAAGCAACTCTCTTGCTGGGATAGAGACCTGACAGTAAGCCAGCTTGAAACTGAAATGCAAAATCTTGTTTTGAGCAACTACGAAAAATCCTTCAGCTGGAGGGGCAGACAGAAAACTTACCCATAATTTCCTGAAATCCCAAGAAAGCGAACATTTTGCCCCTACTCAGCAAGCAGACCACAGCTGCTCAGTCCTTTGCAGGAGACCTGATCACAGATACTATAAGCCCACCTGGCTCTGGTCTGCCACAATCTTCCCTCAGGCAAAAATCATCAAACATTTTCTTAATGACTTTTTAAAAAATTAAATATGTATTTAATTTTTTTAAAAAAGTAAGGCAGCACCAAGAAAACTTTGAACTAGTATACATGTCCCATCGAGCTCTCTAATCTTGGCTTTTCCTTGCAATGCTAAAAATAAAAAAAAAACCACACTAAATACTAAGTTTAAACACTGTTGGTTTGTTGTTTGGTTTTTTTTTTTTGTTTTGTTGTTGTTGTTGTTTTTTAAGACACTGCAATTGCATTACACAAAATCAGCTTTTAAACAGTGCAGCTATATGGTCCCAAACACCAGCCAGTGCTGTACAATGTCTGCACAGATCATGTACCACCCTCTCAAGCCCACAAATGTGGATGGCCAAGGCTGAGCAAGGAGCTTATAACTGGAAGTTAGTTCAATGGTATTTGCAAGGAAAAACCTAAAACAAGGTGCAGTTCCCTAAAACAGCATTTAACTCAAAACAACATAACTAAATGCTGGCATCATTTATAGCACCTGTAGATCACACTGCCAGAAAACTGACAAACATGTCTCATGAAAATCAGCTTCCAGAGCCATGTGCACCAAACACCATGAATCTTTCAGCCAGTATTACTGTATTTTTCCATCCCTATGTTATATGCAAATTCTGTGCAACTGAACTATGATACTGTAGCTGAGCACTCACCAATTATATTTTAAACAGACTATTTAAAGGTACCTACATCCCACTGCAGAAAACATCTTTAAGACAGAGACAGTGGAAAAGCATCAACCTCTAAAGCTAAGAACAGCATTTTCTTCTCTTTATCTTGTTTCTCTTTGATCACATTTTTATTATTAAAAAATACATGACTAATAGCCACTATTTTGTCATTTACAGTGAGTCATTTAATACATTTGTCAAATTAAATCGTACTTCATTGAGGTGAAGTTCAGATCTTTGAGACTCCAAAAACTAAATCCAGAACATCAACGTAAGAGCTTCGAGCTAAAAAAGAGCAATGACAGAGATAGTATTTCTGGTTCATCACGGATTTGTGCAGAACAACATGAAGAGAAGAGCTGTTCTACATGCAAAAGCATTATCAGCTGCACCTTCTCCTACAACGTGATAATGTACCAGCACCAATGTGGAGAATCCTCTTAGTTACTGACATCTGTTTGGAAAAGCAGTAAGTTTTAATTTGTACTGAATTAGAAACTAAAAATTGCCAGGTTTTCTTTTTATTTTTTTCCTTCCCCTTGCTAAAAATCTAGTCTAAGTGATTAAGTTCCAAAATAAAAAGCTTAAAACCAAAAAAAAATTAAAAAAATCAGGACTTTCTGCCTGGAAATCATTTCACTTTCCTTTCTGGTAAGCAGCTTTCCACAATGTAACACTCCCTCACCACGGTATTTTGCTGTGCAATAAAAGCTGAGGCTTTCCTATTTATGCTCTAGTGGCCAAGACTGTAGGGAGTAGCTTGTGGTTTTATGTACGGTTGGACTTGGTGATCTCAGAGGTCCTTTCCAACTGTAACAATTCTGTGAATCTGTGCCGCTGTCATCGCCACCCCTGGAAGAAGTTTTTTTCTATGCACCGAGTCCTTACAGCGCTGCAGTGCAGAGAGCAAAAGCAAAAGTACTTGAACTGCAGCTTAGAGAGGAAAGCTTGATTTGAAACCTGCTTTACAAGCTCATGAGGAAACGAAGCAGCGCAAGCGGCAATTTTGATAAGGAATTAGGTGAAATCAGCTTTGTGTTATCGATGCCATCCTGCCTCCCCATAGAAGTATTATGGGAATAACCTACTGCTTGCTGAGGTGGAAGAGACCCTCTCAAGTCCCCAAAAACACCAGGGAAGGAAAGAAATGCCATGGCAATAAAGGGAGAAGGGAAGAAGTTGCTTAGCAACTCTCATTTTGACAGACCAGTTGGGTGAAAGAAATTAAAAGTATAAGGGTTAAGGAATTAAGCAGAGAAACTTTGTTTTCTACAAGGTCCTCATTTAACACGACTCACATCGCTCAGATGGCTTTTGTAGGGCTTATTCAGTCTGTGACAGCTGTAGATGTGGGGCAAAAACACAGGTATCAACAGCTACCAAACACAGAAATAAAGCAGAAAAAAAACCCCAACCCCTCCACAAAAACACCTGGGAAAGAAGCCTTGATCACCTTCAGGCTCTATACTGAAGGTACACAAAGCAGCTACTTGGATTTCATTACCCAAATGCCAACAACTTCCCCCAAGCATCGCAAAAAGAGAGTTTCTGAGAAAGCACCAGAGATCAAATTTTAAATACACCAAAGATGCAAAACTAGGAATAGCAATTCCTCAGGCACATGCCAGCCACCTTGCACAGAACCAGCTGGATTGGAAGCTATAACCCAAATAGCTTGGTCTTCCATAGCCCTCTGAATTCAAAGGGCAAATGATAACTTATGCTAAAGTGTGACAGAAGGAATTTTACTGATACTCGCCAAGCTTGAAGCTTAAAGCTGGGCTTAGTAATGGCTTCATGTCTTCACTCTGGGCAACCCACTTCCCCCATGTGCATGGATCCCCAAAGACAGACTCAATAAAACAAGGGAGTTAATGCAAACAACCATTTTTGTAGATACACTGGTTTAATATAAATAAATAATCAATTTTTGCTATTATTTGACACAGAAGATCAATCCACATGTGACCAGCACATTTCAGCCTATAACATAACTGATAAATGTGTAATGGAACTTTAATCTTCATTTAAGGCTGCTAAAGTGCCTTCTTAGGAAAAAAAAAAAAAAAAAAAAAAAGGTCTGAATTTATTTAAGCTGAAGTACAGACTCAGAGAAGGACAGTAACAGATCTCTTATTTGTCTGTAAGAACCAGGCCTGGTACTGAAGAGCACAGCAGACTTTTTCAGAAGGAGAAGAGCGGGTAATCTCATTTTTTCCTGATAAAACCCACTGCTTTTGTATTTTCACCATGGCATTCACGTTTCCTCAGTGGTTTGTGAGTGAAAAGACAGCCCAGGCTGGCGATCTACATGCCCACCCCCCACCCCTTCCCCAAGCCCCAAGGATTTCACTCCCTGCGAGTGGCCATGCACTCTCACAGAATACCAATGACATGGGGCAGCACATCTGGGAATCCAAAGTGATTCCAAAGCAGGCCGGCTGACTGCAGGCAGGCACCTCACTTCCAGCAGGAACAAATTCTGTTTATTTTAGCAAACTGAACAGAATACATGAAATAGACACACTGCCCCAGTAGCTTCTCACCCACTGTGCAGTTAATACATATATTATAGGCAGCGTTCAAGATGTGTAACATGCCTATGATGTTATCCTACTCACTAGTTTGCAAGAACAGTAAACGTTCGATTTACTGAAAATATTCCATTTTCCATCCCAGCCAACTAGAGGGAGGAGGGGTAAATGTTCTGGAATGGTCTTGAAAATTATAGATCCATTAGTCTTACAAGTTGTTTGAAATCAGAATTAATGACAGTATTTGAAAACTACTATAGAAACAAGTTAAATCCAAAAATTTTAACCTGACTTCAGCCACAGACATCAGTGTACACGCTTTCTCTGGATAAAGAAAACAGCAATGTTCTTTGAACGTTCAGAAGCCAGTGATAATAAGTCATCTCGGAGGGACTTCATTGCAGAACCTTCAAAAGTCACTAGGTCTGCCACAGAGAGGAGGGAGTAGAAGAACAGGGGGATCTTTACACAGGCAAGTTTACCCTCAAAAGGCTTCCTTGAATGTTAACACAAGGAACCAGCTCCTCCAGGAACACTTCAGAGCAAGAGCCCAACTCAAGAGACCCGAGTGGTCCTAAGCCCGACTGTCTTAGTTTAATCCTCATTAATTCCCCTCTAATCATGTAGTAATAAATTTCAATACTTAAAGAAAAGCCCCAAAATAAAAAACCAAACCCCCACATCAGCATGTTTCATTAAATACAGGGATAGGGTAAACCACATCTCCAGAAAAGAGTGGCCAGGGAAGAGCTACACATGATGGGTGGCGCTAAATCGTGCAAATTAATCAAGACTAGAGAAAACTGCAGAATCCCAAAGGGCCAGAGAAAAGTCAGACAATTAAGCTGCCTGGGAGTGGAATAAAGTCATCTTGACAAGCACAAGGTAACACAGATTAAGAAGGAATAATGTACAAACTGTGACTCAGGCTTTACTGTAGACAGCTCAATGACAATGTATGGTTGGGATTCAGGAAACACTGTGAAAACATGACAGAAAATAAAGATACATCAGCACTGTACTGTTTTATTTCTTGTCTTCATTTCATTATTTACCACAGGAAGTTCTGCATGGTGAATTAAAAAAAAAGAACAAAACCAAACCAAATTAAGTCAAAACAACCAAAAGATCCAATTTGCATTGATTTAGGTAACAAAGTGCGATATACTCAAATTTTTTTGGTAGGATTATATCTCACAATCATCCTCGCACATGAACAGTCATCTGGTCTTACTACCAGAAGGCTTCAGCCCAAGACGCTATAATTTGGTAGATCTCTCACAATTTCTAAAAAACCCTCTTGAAGCATAGAATCATTTTATAGCAAGTTTTAGTCAGTAGAAAGCACTTGGAAGAGCTATCATTATGTAGCATATGCCAGACAGTTCTTGCATGTGATGCCTTATACAATGCCTCTCTTATACAATCTCTGATAAAAAACCCATGAGCGCCTTCTTGCTGTGCTCCCTCAAGTAGACCTATGAGCCGCAAGTCCTCCAATTCCTACAGACCAAAGTATCTTGCTTACTGAGATTCCTCATGCTCAGCACGAGATACTCCACTTGCATGTTCAGATGCATTCTGTAAGAGTGAAGAATTTGTGTTCTTCAACGATCATGCAGTCATCTTATGCTACCAGACAGCCCCTTGCTAACATTTCTTCATTAAGTCTTCAACTCAAAGCTGATTCCCACTCCATTAGTTGCCCTGTTGATAGATGTTTCCCCTGTAAATAGGCACCATATTTTGGGTGAGGAGGCTCAATCAAAATAATAGAGCAAGACAAACTGAAAAACAATCCTGACTCCTATGCATTTACTCCTATTTCCCTAGGCTGAAGGCAATACATTCTTCCCCCTCGGATCATCTTCTGCTGCTCCCACACACTTAGCCCATATATTTTTACTTATCTCACAGCAAGAGTTAACTGAATTTCTTATTTCAAGGAGTATTTTCAACCGGCTTCTTAGCCTAGAAAATCAACTTTTTTTCCTTAGGCAATTTATGAAAGCTCATTAGATGTTTCATAAGAAGTACTGGCTCCTAGAGGTAAAAGCCCAGTCATCTTCAGCTTCCCTAGACACCTCTGTACTTGGTCCAGAGAGAAAAATTTCCTCATTTCCTCTTCCTATGGTATCACTCTCCCAGCTCAAACAGATTTAACAACACCATGTGTTACAGCTTCTGCTGGCTTTGTTTGAGGACCGAAAATATCTCTCATCCTCTTAAATACTGAAATTGCTTTCCAGAGTTGTTGTAATAGAAGCTTTAAAACCATTTTTCTGTTAATTATCATAACACTGTTTTTAAAAATTTTTAAAATTGTTGCAAACACTTCCTGTGATTATAAAAGCTACATTTATTTACTGCCTTTAATTCCAGTGACCTTGATTAATACTAATACAAATGAGAGCTCCTCTCCTAAATAATACTATTGTATGGTACTTCTAAATTAGAATAAGCAGGATATTCTGTTATTCTACAGCTTTCTTCCACGGAGATGTGAAGAAATGCTTGCAGGATAGGGAAGACAGGGTGGAGCGAAGAGCCCATAACCCTTGCAACATGAGCACATTAAGCTCCCCAAGCCAGGGGACTTGCAAAGACTCGAGATGAATTTTCGGTAAACCTGGGAGACTTCATTTTTGACAGGAACAACCCACCTTCAGATTTATGTAATTTCTTCTTGATGCCAAGCATCAGCCAGGAACCTCTGATGAGTTTTGTTTTGATGTTTCCAGTTAAGAAAAAGCCATGAAATCACAGCAAGATTCCAGATATACTATGCCAAACAAAAAACCAGTTGCACCCTATTTGGGTGTTGCCATGCTATTTTCAAGCACCAGATTAAAAATATCAAGTACTGTTAATGTATTTAACAGGCTGGGTGAGCATCAGATTGAAGTGTCAAGATGTTTTATAACACAGCAAATATATCTTTGGTAGCAACTAATAATAATATGGGTTTTAATAAAAACAGAGTTGTCCAGGAGCATCAGTTTGGTATCTGCTCTGAAGAGATCATGTGCCTTCCAATGCCCCAATGGGTAGGTGCTTTTTTTTTTTTTAACAACTAAGCATTTGTTACACACTGACATTTGTGCCACACAGTGCACTACCAAAGGCTCTAAAGCAGGAGACAAGTACAAAGTACACATGCTGAGAAACCTACAGTTAAGAA
The DNA here is from genome assembly GCA_013398155.1 of Pedionomus torquatus. Taxonomy (NCBI): domain Eukaryota; kingdom Metazoa; phylum Chordata; class Aves; order Charadriiformes; family Pedionomidae; genus Pedionomus; species Pedionomus torquatus. Next base: position 262,085 of record VZRU01005171.1, on the reverse strand, counting down.
CTATTTTATAGAAAGTTTCATATCGCACTACTGTCCCTACCTATCAATAGGCTTCCACGGTAAGACCTTCACATTACAGCAGATGGGAAAAAACATAAATTAAAAAAATTATATTTTTTTAATTGCTTGTGCTATTCATAAATATCACCTATCCTATTAATTGCAGAAAATAACCAAAGAGCCTCTAGCAAAACAGCGGGAGACTAGTTCAATTTGAAATCATCAAAAAGCATGACAGATTTTTGCTTGTTTTGTTTGCATTTTTTGCTACCACTTTAAATTCTGCTCTCATCTGCCAAGCAGAATCTTGTTTTCTTGCTGTAAGATAACAAAAGAATATGTGGAGTTTCATGGAAGTTTTGTACATTGGAATATTTGGCTGAGTGCAGATATTTTACAATCTTGAACTTTGTTGGTTTAGTAACTATCAACAACAGTCCTCTGAAAGATGACAAAATATTCACCAAGGCCCTCCTTGATTCTTACCTACAGATGGAGAGCTGCAGCTGCTCTGCCTGTAATGGCCTGATGAAGTAGATCACGTTTAAAATTGGGCTTTAACAATCACAAATGCCAAAGTAGCTCATGTTATTTAATTGGGTACAGTCCCAACGAATTTCTAACAAAGGATGCTGATTTGAGCATGTGCAATACAAACGAAGAGCAACTGTAGCACTGAATGAGATCAAATTAAAACACTGACCTGCTGTGCTTACAGAACCTACCCCAGCTTACGTCCCCTACAGTTGCCCAAGGACAACAGAGGTCAGACTGGGATCACAGTTCTGTGCCAGCTGACCACACCCATGCCACTTGTGAAGCTCTTGAAGGATACATGAAAACAGCCAGTTGATGCTTCGGTTAATCCTTTGAGACACTTCCTATTCTTACTTGAGCATTTCTTTTGCCTGATCATTTGGTTTTAAATTTAAAACGGCTCTGGCCTGAGAGAAAGCTTCTCCAAGTGCTGCAGCTCACCAGACAGCCTAAGCCCAACTCTGTTCAACGTGATTTTTGCATTGCTCAGGATCATCGTCAGACGAGATGCTACAAGCATATTAAGGTATTTATACTGTAAACACCAATTTGAGTTGTGTAAACAGCTGATACAAATCAGTCTTCTTGCATACTCATGTTGTTGGCCTACAAAACATCTCTCTTCCACTCTTCTAAATGCCACTAATGTCATATCTATTCTTATTTCACATTTTATTTTTCTGCTTGCACCTGAAAATCCCCTTTCTGGCATCTCTGCAGCCTATTGTCACCATAACTTTCATGGCGATCAAACCATTCTCCTAGAAGCATCCTCATAGGTATCAACCACACTTACCTCAGCATGGGTTATATAACATGGTAGACTTTCTGTAAAAGTTTGTTTACCCTACAAAAAAGCACCCTCTTCTAACACATGGACAAGAGAGTAACTCCACTACGACTTAAGGATTCCCCCTGCAGCCAGCTATATTACATTACATAAAAATATTTTAAATGTTTCACCAAAGGTGAAGAAACACCTTGCCTCCCTCAGAGAGCCTCTGAGCCAACCTTATGACATGAGATACAATGCCTTGCGATGCCATCTGAATGTGTTTGACTATTACTGACCTCTACTAATGGCTGCATTGTAAATCCTCAACATTAATACAGTTGCTTTGACACTTGGCTGGTTTACAGATGACAGCCTGGGTCACGACATAGGTGGACTTTAATCTTCTTGATTATGATTCTTGAGCATCTAAGGAAAGAAACAGTTCTCCTCTGTGTTCAAGAGCAGTGTTCAAACTCATGTAATACTGCTCGTACAAACCAATGCGGAGGACCACACACACGGAGAAGGACTGGGAACAATATTACTCCTACATGACACTTCTCCCATGAAAACATGCTTCCCCCATGCATCCTTAACAGCCCAAAAATTTGCCATGCAAAAATGGAAATCTCCATTAATCCCTCGGATCAAAGAGAAGCTTAAAGCTTTAGGGATTTGACTATCCTACGAAAGATGTTCTTATAGAATTGTATACATGTTAGACCCGTTCACTTATGAGGTTTTTAAAATGCCATTTTTTTAAAAAAATAGTACACTAGGTTTATCCTTTAAAATGGCAATATGCCACATTTGAAGTCTGATGTTTTTAGACAAATTATATAATTAGTACTTGGACAAAAAGATCAAGAAAAAATTGTAGCTTTTTCACTGTGTAAGTGCAGATGTAATTTTTGAAAAAGCTGTATCTCTGCCAAGAAAAAAGCTTGTATTAAAAATTCTTCGGGGGAAGAGTATCACATCCTGTTCATCTTGTAAAATCACAAGTATTCTTAAAGGTGAACAAGGAGCTGGTGAGCACCAGTTAAATGTGCCAATGCTATTGCAATGTAAACAGTAAACCATAATAAAAGTAAATACTAAGTAAAACACATTTTAACATTTAAAAAATGGTACCTACCAGGTATCTCACAATAGCACAGTTAGTTCATTACGCTTCATAAATAATCTCTTATGAGCCAAAAAGTATGATATATAGTCAACAATTACCATCAATATAATGACCAAACTGCTTGTCACTGCTGATTTGTAAGGGGCACAACCTTTTAATGCAGTAAGAAAGCACTTTTACTGGAAATAACAGTTTCAGAGCGGATATAGTAAGCTGTGATTCTGCAAAGATCACTAGTCTGCCCTATATACAGATAATTGCATAAAAGTCATACAAGAATTTTTCAGCACATTATCCACTTTGTAAAATAATTTGTATTTCAGAAAAAAAAGCCAAAATAAACTTCCCTCCTTACAAAACAACCATACCTTCAACTGCAGAGCCAGAGGCGCTCAAGTTTTGAAAAGTAAACATGTAACAAGGAAGGCAGACCAGAGAATAAAAGCTCTGCACAGACAATGATGAATTGAAATTGCAAATTAAAGGCTTTCTCAAATTCCTGAAGCTACCTCAAAAGCTGGGGTATGAGCCCATTCAGAAACTGCAATGGTGGCATTTGGATTCTAAGCACAAGCAAGAAGTGTTTGCCGCCAGCAGGAACGGGGTTTGGTGAACAAAAGGTAGAGGAGGAAAATACTACTAACTTTCTAACTTAAAAAAGGATGGGGGGG
>VZRU01005171.1:243536-258963 GCA_013398155.1 Pedionomus torquatus | reverse complement strand
GGGGGCAACAAAACAAAACATAAAAATGAAGTAACCAACCTACTCCAGGGTTCCATATTTCCTGTATCCAAATGCTCAGAGAAGCACTGTATGTATGCCCTGAAGTACTCAAGGGTTACAAAATTCAGAGAACGGGACAATAATACAGCATATTAATCTATTTAATAGCTTCTTAATTGTTTATCTGGCAGGGAAACAGTAAGAAATACAAAGAATTATCTTCAATTTTCACAAATTTCTGAAGAAAAAAGGTATAGTCTAGACTACATAAACACCCATTACCGTACTTTTATTGACTGAATCAAGGATTACCTTCATTTTCTGCCCAATCCAAAACCTTATTATGACAGTGAATCCATATCCAATTCGAATACTCACACAAATTTTTCAACTGTCCCACTCAACTGGACATCCTATAGAGCTTCCTTTCTGACAGCAGCACTTTAATTCTTACAAGTCAACCAGCCTGCTCACTGAAGTGGCACTCCCTCAGGAAAACATTCAAATGAGCTCTTCTATTAAATTAAAAAAATATATCTGCCTGTAGTTGTTTAACACGCACTTGAGTTACTTTTACAATAGGGCATCCCTTCAGTATTTAGAGAGAGCATGTTCTCATGCCCTTCTGTTACTTTCTTCCTAGAGAAATAACAGAGAAATAATGTTTCGGAAATGAAAGTTAACTATTTTTAAGTTACCAGTTACACATACCAGTGTCTGAAAATATTTAGGACACCATTCATATCATTAATGACAATATTGTGTTTATACATATTCTACAACTGTGGAAGAAAAATGACTGTAGGCTGCAAAAGCACATTTAAAAATGAATGGTACTGTAATTCAGCAACATTAAAATTTAAGTGAGGAGAGAACCTTGCCAATCTTAACACTATGGTCCGCCTTTTACTAACTTTAAAACTACAAGTGCATTTTATTGCAAGGTATTGCTGTTAAAAAGGCTAATCTGGAACAGAGGAAGGTTTGTGCAACCTTTGCAGGGCTCATAAGCACATGCTGGCTCTCCTTTTTACTCTAGAAACACAAGGCAGTTTTTGCCTAGACCTTTCAAAGGTCTGTGAGGATGCCTGCACTGGAAAGAGGTGATCAGATCTCCTCTTAGATCCCTTATCACTTCTTCCCCCCCTTACTTTTTTTTTTTTTTTTTTTTAAACCAAAGTGTTTAGTTTTATGAGCTTTAAGTGACTCCAGATGAAGATGCACAGAGATGTGCTTCTGGGTCACAACAACGTATTTATCAGCCTACCTTGGGAAACCCTAATACCAGGCTAATCAACACCATGGATTTATGCTCCGAGCGTCCTGCCCCTCTTATAAACAAGAATAGTTACCATGAACTAGCTGTACCTCACAGCTGGAATTGGGACCACCATCACACAGCACAGTGGCAGCAAGGAGTTACCAGTGAGGAAAACTCTGTCCAAGGCTGTGACAAAGCCAGGAAGCAAAGGGCAGGGACATCCAGTGACAGAGAAATCTGCTCTTCCACAGGTCAGGAAGAGAAAGGCAGTGTAATTTTCAGAGCACAATCTGAATACCATCAGAGGTGGGGGCGAGGCAGGGGGGTGGGGGAAGTTTTGTTTCCAATCAGAGGGGGAAAAAGTCAATAAACCCAGCGATCACTGCTTTGGTAAGCTTCCAGTCTCAAAAAGCAAATAAAATCCTTCCCTTTTGTGCGCATGGGTTTTGTTTATAAGGAAATACATCCTTAAACAAAACAAAAAAAAAACTAAAAGAAAAAAAAACATATATAAATACCTCTATCAGTCTTTACTTTCAGCCATTCACGAAACCCAGAATTTTGCGCAATTCAAATGCACCAACAATAAGATATTTCATTTCAATACTACAGACAGCAGCCTGAAAAGCAGTGCCAGGCAGGTCAATGATATCTGAAATTTAACAGGCTCCCACACAAGCCTGTACGTGGATGTGCAGGACAACATTTCACAGTACGCTGTTGCAGAAGGGCTGACATTCACACAACTGCTAGAGAAACCAATTGAGAACTGTGTGCAGTTGTTCAGCCTTTTAATGCTGGGAAGGCTGCATTCACAAACGTCTGCAGAAACAAGATCTCCAGTGTTTGCTTCGTTCTTGTACTTGAACGGAAGAGTTTCCGATGACAGCAAAAGAAAACAGACTAATAATGGGAAGTAAGAATTTGTTGGTGAATAATTCAAATGTGAAACCATTAATTAAATATGCAAAGTACTTCCAGAAGCAGCAATGGATAGACAAAATCCAAATGCTGCGTCTACTGTAAACAAGTGTGAACACACAGCATAAATATATTCATCTTCCAACCTGGGATTTGACTTTCTAATCCCTTGTCTACAGATTTTGGTTTCGCCTCTTTCTTAAACACATGCTCAGTGAAGGATGCCTCTGCAAGATTAAGACAAGTAAATATTTCAGCATTTAAAAAAGAATAGGGGAAGTTTTCTTGGAAGTCCTCAGAACACAGAAAATGGCTTCTCCTCCCGTTTAATATAGAGGATTTACCAGTATGGAAGTAAACAGTGTTTCTTGTTACCAAACAGCAGAGAGCTCTGACAAGCTCAAAACCATTCTAGGCAGAATTCACAGGGTGTCAGATAAAGCATGTGAAAGGAGGAGTTGAATGGTTTAAAGCAGTTTGTGTGGGAGAGGAGAGAGCACTGCATGCAATTTCATTATTACTTTAATATCTGTACATAGGAGTAACATGGGAAAGAATCCCACTGTGCTGGACACTGTGAAAATAAGAAGCAATAGCAGTTGCCTCCAAAAAACCCTACCATTAAAGTATAAAATCAAAGATAAACAAATATTAGCATGAGGTCAAACAGAAGACAATTTGCAATTCCTATTAAGACTTATTTTACTTCTGTTGAACCCCCCCAGAAAACTCAAAACAAAAGTTTAATGATAAATGCTATGATTACTATCATCCAGCCCTTACAAAATGCTGCTTGTTCCAGACATCAGAACGGGTTTTCAGAAGATGGTGGGTACCATAATCCCCATTTTACATACGGCAAACAGATAACATAACGTAATTGCAGCAGGTTTCAGATTAAAATAGATTCAGCCCCTCAACATAATGAATCACCCTCAGCTTGGAAGATGGTTTTAGAAAAGCAGATCAAGTCAGTTGAAGTCTATGCAGCAAGATTATAGCAGCAGCAGCAAAACGTACTGTGCCCACAGAGGAGACTGGTCCTCAGACACTGCAGGGTTCCTGGCATAAGCAGTTTTATGGGCTAAAGGCAGTATGCCCTTTTGGGAGACTTCTAAGGGAAAAAGGGAGATGCAGAAGGATCAGGATGAATCTTACATATACAAACTGACAAGGAAAGACACGCAGTGATTGATGCTGTATGTAATAAACACAACTGGTAAGAGTCTAGACAGGCTTTCAGTGTGTAAATATCACACTGTATGAAACATGCTGGAGGGGACTTCCAGCAACCTCTAATTTTAAGATTCTACCTGAAGTAGAAAGACAGTGATACCCTTGCTGGCTCCTTCCCCAAAAAGATTCTGCTTATTTGCCTAACCAGACAAACCAGATAAACCCTGAGGTTTATAAATACCTTTCAAGTTTATTCTCAATAAGTAAACTGAGAAAAATCACAGGTTTGGGGTTTTTTCCCCTGAAGAAAAAGTGGGTGAGACAGGAGAGAGTCCCTTTCCCCATGTAGCCTATTCATCCTTCTTCATACTCCTAGCAAGCTACAGAACTGAGTTGTGCCCAGCACTGTCACTCTCCAGTCCAGTGCACACCGAATGGCTGTTTTTCCCCTCCCTGAGAACCTGACAGCTTCTCACTGCATTGTTTCCAAGCATTCTTGTCTAAACAATTAAAACACAAAGTTAACTGCTCCAGCCACAACGCTTCTGCTCTGTAAGCTCTTCACACAAACCACATCTGAAACATCAATCTTTTATCATCTAATTTCAGAAATATTTTGCAACTATCAGTATCACAGTTAAACTCCTCATGTGCTTTCGTAAGGGATAACAAAACACAATACATAAACTGTTGATAGAAGTTAGCCAAAAGATGTGGGGGTCTGAAATGGAGGTTTGATCTTTCACCTAATGAACGGACCCACAACATGAATGCAGCTCACCCTGAACACAGGGAGAACTGCAGAGGGATAACAGCAATCATATAAAAAAACTCTCAAAATTTTAAGAATGAGAGATGCTTCCTCTCAGGCATTAAGATAAATCACTGGGTTTTTTTTTGCTTGACACAAACCCATCAGGTGTAACTCACCTGCCTCACAACAAGCTACCTCTTTACGCCTGCACATCTGTGATGTTCCAGCCACAGAAGTAATTCAAGAACATGGAAGAAATTAAATATTTCCCCGCACTGACTGCTCTTTGGGTTGATTCCCTCCAAAAATTTGCTTCTCCCCATCCCCTTTTCCTTTCCTTCTAAAGGGAAAACTTGGACAATGAAGGTGTTAGCAGAGCCATCTGGAAATGCTAGCATTGCTTCGGGAGGTTCCCTGATGGAGAAATACCAACATGACAGTGAATTGTTAACAATAGGAAACAGCATACCTGAATCCCACTAAGGAAAGTTAGCATTTAAAGCAACTTAATACTTTCAATTTCTTTATCAGAATAGTACTAATTCTCTTTTCAGACAAAGCACTTAAAATGCACACACAACCAGCTTGGGGGCCCAAAGTTTCTGGTGAAAGATGATCAAAACCACCAGCAGAGGTTTCTGGACCACCACCAAAAGGACCAGCTTGCTTCAAGTACTTCTGTGGAGTCCTTCACCATATCGGGCCAAGAGCAGCATTGTGTGTTTATTTTATTAACAGCAAGTTCACTTATCTTAAGTATGTCTGACATCGCCATCATTCAACATCAGATGCTATTCTCCAGCTCTGGTCTCCTCCCCTCCTTCAGGCTTCCAGTAAAATTAGACCTTGAATTAAACTTCCAGTAAAATAATTACAGTTGGCAGGTATTTTTCAACACTGATTTGGAAGCCAAGAAACCAAAGTAAGACAAAACAAAACAAAACCAAATCAAGCATTACTCAACTTCTCAGAAACAACTTGTTCTGTAGATCACTTATTTTTACTGGTCGATAGTTTTGCTCTACCACTATTTCACACGCTCTGTGAACGTCACAAAAGCATTGGCTGGACAGCTTATTAAACTTTCCTAAGATAAAATAGGGAAAAAAATATCTTAAGTCCTTCAAAACAAAACAAAAAAACAAACAAAAAAAGACAACCGAGAGAAAAAGACATGACCAAAAACAAGGGATGTTTTTTAGAGGAAAAACCATGAAAAGAAAAAGGTAAGCAAAAAGTAACAGTGACTTAATCCTTTCCCAAAGCACATCTTCCACTGGCCACTGTGTGACGATGACTAGCTTGAGGCTTTCTTCATATTCATATTCTTCATTTGTGGAACAGGAAAAAAAAAAAAGGCACTCCACATCAGTCTCCTGGCCAAGAGACAGACACATGGGGCTCAACAGGAAAATACTGAATTTACCTCCAACCTACTCAATCTTCTCCGCAGCTGAAATGGACATGGCACAAGTTGTTACTCACAGTTTCTGCACAAAGTAGGACCCACTTACGTAAATTCAAGGAATATAAATTCTCAATAAGGCAACCCAAATCATCTTCTCCATTTTTACTGGCAGCTATTTTATTAACAAAAGTTCCCCTGTAATTGGTCATTAACCATTAAATCATATTGATCTTCACGTAAATACAGCTTTCTCTTACTAAAAACAGAACTACTTTTTGCAAACGCAGAAGATAAACTGTTCCTAATAAATAATTCCATAGTTTCCTGTACATTTACCACAATCCCCAATGGTTCATATCTTTTTTGTTAGAAAGTGTTTTTTATTTAGAATATATTATATTATTTTGATACATGTCAAACTGCAGTCAAATACAACACTTCACCCTAATTTCTACCATGCTGCTTCTAAAAAAAATCCTGCCCGCATCACGGTGCAGATCTTTAGCAAGTCTTCTGCACAGGACCAGACCAACATCAAAAGACACAAAGGACTTATGCTGAGTGGTTTTACTTCCAAGTCTTTTGGATAATACCCTCCTTTCTCACGTACTACCCTTGGGATCTCACTGCTTGTTACTCCTCACGATCTCTGAAGGCTGAGAGACACAGATGCCCATACCCCATAACTCAGCTACTCTTTGTTTGGAGACATACTCAGAAAACTACTGTGCTCACAGTGAAGAGTGGGACCCCTGGATGATATGTCACTTCAGGAAGAAATTGCCATAGTACAGTTTCTTCTCACCCAGACAATCCTTTCTAAAAGTTTTGGAGTTNCCATTTAGGACCAGATCTGAAGAGCGCGCTGCTTTTCAGGTTGCTTTACAGAAATTTTACAGGCCTGAGCTGAAAAAGCTTCCTTTTTTTTTTTTTTTTTTTTTTTTTTCCAGTTGAAATGTGAAACCACAAAACAGCAAAAAGTTCAGTGGTAGCCCTGTCTCAGTTTCCTCAGATCCCTGACCAAGGCTGACATGTTCTCAGCATTCGCAAGACACCCACCTCCTGCCAAATCTTCACCATGGTGCTCTTGCTTTATGGGTTGACTCATTTGAACACAGAGATCCAAAGGACATGACTTGCTCTCAGCATTACACTGCTCTTGAAGAAGGAAGTGTTAGTGCCACATGGAAGAATCAAAAATGCATCTGTGTTGACCACCCAACACCTGCAGGAAAGGAGCACATGAAACATCTGATGGATCAAGAGAATCCCGCCACACCCTCAGGAGAGGCTCTACAGCTCTGGAAAGGCATTAAAGTGGTAACAGCTTTTCACATCCTGTGTTATATTTTGCCATATAATACAGCTGTATTTTTCTAGCAGTTCTGTTTTCTAGCAACTCCACCAAAGAAAAAAAAAATAATATCACTCCATTAATTTGAACAATATGTGGGAAATGACACAAGGACAAAAAACAGGGTTGAAGGAAAAAGCAGCAGCCTTTACATGCAAAAGCACAACATGCAAGAGCCAGTCCTTCACTGAATTCCTAAGAAGCCTCCATCACCATCATCACTATTTTTTGCATGCAAATTGCATGATAACAAGCCCTTTACATAATTTAGTTCATATATACTATGTCGGTGCTTTCTAAAACATCAATGTCAGTATCTAGTTGATACAACAGGTGTTCTTTCTACTTTATTGCATTCAAAACTTGTAAAAAGAAGTCACAGAAGAATTTGACAAGAGAGCTCCATTTTCAGAAATATTTTAAGGCAATTCATCTACAGTTGGTTTTTTACCAGGACGAAGGCTGCTGCCAGAAAGCTGTTTCCTTCTGGCGCTGCTAACTCAGCGCTCGCTTTATTCCCACACTTCGTAATTCCCCTTTCCTGTTTTTGTACTCATTGCTGCCTTTGGAGGACGAGGAGCAAGGGCAGGAGAAAAATCAAGAAGGGAGCCTCTGGCTTTCTGAACAGCTGCCTCAGGAAGCAGAGCATTTAACAAATGCACTGAAATGCTGATCTTTAATTTTCAGGTCAGTTAACCAAAGATGTGATGTATGCAAAGGAAATCGTGATATCCTAACAACCTTTGAGGTTTCAAAACCAACAGTTCTATCTGTCCAGAAAATCATGCCTAACCACTTCTTCCTCTGTTTACACTTACCATTTCTTCCTTCTCTCACACTCCTTTAAAAATACAGGATCCTTAACAAAAAGTGAACAAGATCAGATTGCAAACACCTTTTGCCAGCACAACTCTCAAAATTGCTTAAGGGCTTAAGATACTCAAATGCTTTAACTAATAATTGAACAGGACACTGCATTTCGTAGGTGGCTGTCAGACCCTTGTCAGGGATATTTTTTTCCCCACGTATACGTAGTGCAGTGGATGGATCATTCAGGAGATGAGTCACTACTGAAACAACAGAATAAACTCCCATGAAGTACTGTGGGGTTCTGTTTAAAATTCTCGATCTCCTTTTTTGGAGTATTTGGCATGGCTCTGACAAATGCTCCTCCCTCAGAAATCAACTGGTGATTTTATTTGTCAGTTAAATAAATCTAGAAGTGCTTAAATGTTCGTTTCAGCCTCCACTTATCTTCTCCTTCTGCTTCAAGTTTGCTCTCGCCCAAAGCTGACAAAGGAGAACGGCGCAGGTCAGCTGCTGACACTGAAAACACAACCAAGATGGGTTTCCAAAGCTCCAGGCCACAGGAGATGCTCAAGCAGATTCATTGGTGTAGCTGCTTCACGCTTCTGGAGAACACACCAAACAAAGTGTTTGAATATATAACACATTGTTTGAACGTTCAGATTGGCTTTCACTTTCAAAGGGTTCTCCAGCAACACCTTTGGCTAAGGCCAATTAACATGTTCAAAGGAGTGGGGGGAAGTGAAAGTTAAGGGTAAGTGGGTGTTTTGGTGCACAAGGCAAAGCAAAAGGAGCCACCAGAAACCATACCTAAGCCCAGGCCTTAGTGCTGCCATGCTTTATCTGCAGTACATTCACCTGCTTCTCCAAAAATCTTTACATACCTATATATGTCTCCTTAAGCCTTAATGCATGTGATCCAACTCAATTTGCACACAAATCACTAATTAACTCAGAACATGTAAAAGGTACCAAACCTGAAATAGTGTGTAGTGTCTCCTTCTATCACCATCACTAATTTCAGGGACATCAGGGGACTCTGGGTACTTACTTGGGCAGCTGGCCTGCACTGCGATCTACCCTAGTATCTTCATATATACTACTACTTATTTAAAAGCTACAATAAACATTATTATTAATGTCACAAATATACTTTTGGTTATCACATATACATTATATTCTGGACACTTGCATCTTTGATTAGAGTTACTTTTCAGAAGAGTGTGCCTGCTCTCACATCTGCACAGAGTATATAATTTCTTTTGCGTCAGCAGATACCGTGACTAAGTACCGTTAAGAATGAAACATGTATAGCAGCAATTGATGTTTTGTGCAAGTCATCTTACCCACAGGATTTTGCACAGTCTCATGGTAATGGGTGAGCAGCAGAAATGGGTGGGAGTCGCAGATGGGTATCTGCGGCCACAAACCTGCATCCAAGTGATGCACAGCAGACAGCCATCCACCGCTGACTTTGGTACTCAGTCAAACAGTATTTTGTATCACTACCAAATGAAGCACTGTACTTTGTGATGAAATAAAATGTATGTGGATACACACACACAAATGAGTGGCTTCCATTCACTTAAAACAGAATTCACATAAGCAGGACCTTTATACAGGTATTTTTTAAGTTTGCATTTCACTTTTGGTTTGTATTTTTCCTTCTGCACACATCAAATGAGTAAAATCACATTCTGCTTGTCCTACAAAGTGTTCACTTACTAAAAAAAAAAAAACAAAAAAAACCCCAAAAAACGCTTAAAGGATAGAAACATAGAAAAGAAACAGCAGAGCTCTAACCATACACTAGACTCACATTTGTTCAACCACACACTCAGCACAAAGGCGTGACTCTGAATCTGCAAAACCTACATATGCTTTTGTCATATAAACTGAATGCAAACATCAACCAGGTCTAGCAGTAATTAAAACTAAGGAGGGGACTTTGAAGGATGGTGTGCATCCACAGGCTGCAGTACCTTCACTCATCTTAAAGCAGAGAGGTGTTTCAAGTGGCTGGGTATTACAAACCCTTTATGCTTAAAGAGATGCTGGCTAATCACTTCCGTCATTACATGCTGTCCTCAGCTAAGGGAAGAATCTGATGGACAACAGAATACATTATTTACTATAAGCATTAAATTTGGATAAAAAATAATATTCTGATTGGCTGTGCAAAAGGTGAGTAGGGAGGAAGCATGAGAAAAAATACTACTTGCAGACTTTGGGGAGGCGGGCAGGGAGACTGCAATCTAGTGACCAACTAAAATTTAAGTTCATTTTTCTATTGGCTTAAGAGAGACTAAAAATAAGAGGTTTTACCAAAACAAATCATTAATTGTACAAACATGAAAATGAGTTTTCACACTAGTAAGTATTTGGTACACCAGTCACTGAGCAATAACATGCTAGGAGCAAGTGCACTCAAATAGTGCTCAAAATTCACTATTCCAATTAGACAGCCAGTCCCTTAGCGGATGATAATCCATCATTTCTCCGAGACTGCAAAAATACTAGCACTTCTTTTAGCACTCATATGAGAGGAAGATGAGAAAACACTGTAAAAGAAATGAAAGACAGGCAATCCCCTGCCTTGCAACTCTCCTTTTTATGAATGAGGAAATACTTTGCAATTTCACTGAGCCCTCAGTTTGCCCCTGTGTGCTGCACAGAGCTCACTTACATTTTTATACCATTTCACATACAGGAAAACGAAGGACAAGTAGCACAGCGCATGCAAAAGAAGGCTCCACCTTTCCAGCCCTCTCCGCTTTTTATGTGTGGCAGAAATGGGGTGCGGGGTGTTGGGATGTTTTTGACAGCAAATTTTCGTAATATTCTTCTGGTTTCCAGAACTGTTGTTATTCAGTAAACTCAGCAGAGAATGTACAGAAAGGAATAAAGAGGCAATTCCTCCAGGAAGCCTGTAGTAGCACCTCCCAGTCCTCTAAGCCCTTCTACACAGACCCTACACGCCCACAAAAGACTTCAAAGATGAGCTGACAAAGCAAAAATCATTCTCAACCACTGCATCAGGCTGGACTAAAGGTCCATTTCATTCTGCAACCACCAGAAACCAAAAGCAGTACCTGAGAAAGGGTGTAGAAATACAGATCAAGTAAACAGTGAAACAACCACATAACAATCTCTTGTACTCCAATCCAAGCACAGGGACAACTTCTTTACAATTTAAGGTGTAATTAAAGTTGTACTAATTGCAACACAGCAAGTCAACATGGATTGACCATCATGGCAGAGGGTTGCCTATCAGGCTGTCCTGCCTGTTTCCATGTTCCCCACTCGCCCTTTGTTGCTCCTCTCTACTTTGCAAGCTTTGGGGAATCCAACCTCCTTGCTCAAAGTCATGACTGTGCTTCCCAGAGCACCACCTGATCACATCTGGAGTGCCTTGTGCCAACATAACACAATTAGTAGTGTGACAAGGGGCAAATACAAGAAAAGCAAACCAAACCAGGAAATGGTGTTAGTGCTGGTCAAAGACAGCTTCATAATAAAATTATTTTGACTTACAAGTAAAGTTAACCAAAGAGCTTCCTTAAAAGTGTTATTTTTTCAAGTTTAAGCTTTTAGCTTTTTATATATTTAGTAATTCTGTAAAAATGGCAAACTGATAAAGAAAACATCCATGATGCAACTTCATGTTGCCTAGAACTTTGCAGATACTAAACACGCAAACTTCCCCACTCAAGAGCAGCACTAAAGCGCTTAGTCTTGGCTATGAGGCCCTACTGCAGCAGGCACAGTACCTTACCTCCATTACGTCTGCTGGCCTACAAGATAGCTCCTGTTCTTTGGTGTTCTGCCAGTACTTCGCCTGTCAAATCTACTGTGTGCCAACACAAGTGGCAACATGAAACTCTGAGGAAATTCATGCTGGCTTGGGTTTTGCAGGTCTGCTGCGCAACACAAGACAGTAAGGGTGGTGGACATAAAACAAATACAAACAAGCCTCGATCCCCCAAAGCGAGCACATTAGTAGGACTATTAACCATTAAAAGTTAATGAAATCACGAGAGTCAATGTATTCCTGCAGCCAGTGTGTGCAGGGTCAACCACTGCACTCTCTTCCTCAACAGCATGTCAGTGCTGATAAGCCTACGATTTCTTCTATCAAGCACTGTCCCAGGTTCAATAAGTGAAGGCTCAATCATAAAACTTTATCCTTATCCTTAGTTCTCCCTCCAGAGAGATGCTCCAGATTAGCTATAGTTAAGGTACTGAGGTGAAATGGATTTTAATCAAATCCATTTTTTTTTTCTTCTTGCTGTTGCTTTGCCTTTTGCACAATCACCTATTTGTCAGCCGTGCAATTTCAAATACCAGATTAGAAATCAGCATTATGGAGAATCAGTGAACTAACACAAGTGGTGATTATTTTGCCATAACACCACTTACCTAAGTAGTTTGTGATCGAAAGAGAGAAGGTTTGGGCAACAAACAATGGGTGCACATAGGGATTAGAAGAAATACTGCTCCTAAGTGAAATATTAACATTTCCACCTGGAAAAGATGACAGGAAGGATCAGTGAAGTGCATTAAGTAAAATCACTGCAGTTCACAATTGTAACATTTGCAACCTTTCTGATTAATCTTTAAGGTTTTAGAGTTGTAGAAAAACCCTTCTTTCCTTCCTCTTTTCCATCGCCCACAGCTAGTGATATTGCTCAGCAGGATTCAACAAGTGAATCTCCTGGTTGAACCCAGCCCAACTCTATCTCACCCATTAGAAGAGAAGGGTGCACAGATAGCCAGGAACTACCCAATTCCTCCCACAAGAACCTAGGGTGTCACTGGCATTGAGGGGGTGACCAGCTCAAGGCCCAGCTTTAGGATGTGGCACCGCTACCCTGGTGACAGCCCACTGCAGACAGCAAGCTCTGTCCTCCTTGTTTTGGCAGGCTCATTTCTTGCATTACTGTCTCTAAAAGGAAAAGCAGTATGAAGCCCAGCATCCTGCACTGCAGCCTATGGAAAACTGCTCTGGCTCTGACTCTCTCACTCAGAAAGCTTTTATTCATAGCACACATCACATGAAGGAAAGGAGGAGGAAGCATTTGATTATTTCTGTCCCCTTGACCACACACCTTGATATAGTAATGAGAAGTACACATCTGCTCCTACACAATTTCCTTTTCAACAGGAAGAGCCTTTTGATTTCATTAGTACATGTCTCATTTTCTTCTGCTCACATTTCCAGCCTCGTGCCATCAGCTGTTTAGCTCTTCATGGTCTGTATGATGTAGGTTGGGGCTGTAGGAAGGGATGGGAAGTGAAAAAGTGGCTGGGAGACAACTAAAAGCCAGATGCATGGGGGAGCTGTACAGCATCTAAAAAGGGCAATCAGAAAGCCAGAAACACATGTTTTCAGCTTGCTTTGTCTTTTCACACATCTGTGATCATGGCTTTAATGGTAATTTAAATCCAAAAGAATCCTTCTATGGCATTTAATAGTATTATGCCTCTAAACATTCAGAAGCCAAATCCTAGGCTCGCTAAGCTCAACAGCCAAATTCTCTGTGACTTCAGCAATACTCAGTTTTGGCCCCAGGGTATTGAACGCAAGCACACATGAGCGCTAAAACTAATCTGCACTGATATTTACATAATTTCCCTATATGTAAACAAATTAACACAGCCACAATATTTGATTGTACTTCTGTCTTCCATGACCAAAAGTCAAAATTGCTTGTTTATAGTTATTAGCAGTATAAACCTGCAATCAATCAGCACTGTCTTCACCCCGCAGGAGCAGGGAGAGAATAACTACAAAAGCCATCAGGAAATAGCAACAGACACCCAAGCCCCAGGACTGAACTGGGAACAGTAGTACTCGTCATAGAGAGCAAAAGGAAATAACCTTCTTCCTAACTATGAACTTAAAAAGAGTATTTGAAAAGCAAATCTATTATGAGAACAGAATTAAGTTGATCAAGAGATTTAGAAAAATAATCCAGATTTCGTTCTATTAAAAAAAAAAACAACCAAACACACAAAAAAACCCACAAAAACACAAGTGAAAAACACATTTCAAAGTCCTTATGGCATGCTTTGAAGCTGATTTTCTGGTGCATGCTTTTGCTCCTTTATACTTTTTCCCCAATATCCCCTAAAACTTTACTTGCAGGCATTCATTTCATCCAAGTCTTTCCAGTATAGAACTAAAACAAAGCAGCAAACAGGATAAAAACAAGGGAATTGCTAGAGGCAGCTGCACAGAGCACCAAGTGTACACTCCTAAATTTCCAGTTAAGTACAACAAATGCAGCACTTCACTCTAATTTCCACTAGTTTTAAACTTTGTCCTAGAGTACCTCTGGTGACTAACCAAATGCTTGAGTCTAGTAGACACGCTGGCTAATGACCAGGTAGGAATGATGAACAAGGACTGGTAAACTAACTTGCAACCCATACCATCAAGAAGCATACATTACCTTAACGGCGAAAGTCACTCCTGTCTTCTGTTTTCTCTCTTCTTTGACATTCAAATAGAGATACAAAACCAGATATGCAGTCTGATGATACAGAAAGGTCCCAGCATCTCACTGAGTTTTTTTTTCCCTTGACACCGAGACCAGATCAGTGTTCCCANGCTTTAGGATGTGGCACCGCTACCCTGGTGACAGCCCACTGCAGACAGCAAGCTCTGTCCTCCTTGTTTTGGCAGGCTCATTTCTTGCATTACTGTCTCTAAAAGGAAAAGCAGTATGAAGCCCAGCATCCTGCACTGCAGCCTATGGAAAACTGCTCTGGCTCTGACTCTCTCACTCAGAAAGCTTTTATTCATAGCACACATCACATGAAGGAAAGGAGGAGGAAGCATTTGATTATTTCTGTCCCCTTGACCACACACCTTGATATAGTAATGAGAAGTACACATCTGCTCCTACACAATTTCCTTTTCAACAGGAAGAGCCTTTTGATTTCATTAGTACATGTCTCATTTTCTTCTGCTCACATTTCCAGCCTCGTGCCATCAGCTGTTTAGCTCTTCATGGTCTGTATGATGTAGGTTGGGGCTGTAGGAAGGGATGGGAAGTGAAAAAGTGGCTGGGAGACAACTAAAAGCCAGATGCATGGGGGAGCTGTACAGCATCTAAAAAGGGCAATCAGAAAGCCAGAAACACATGTTTTCAGCTTGCTTTGTCTTTTCACACATCTGTGATCATGGCTTTAATGGTAATTTAAATCCAAAAGAATCCTTCTATGGCATTTAATAGTATTATGCCTCTAAACATTCAGAAGCCAAATCCTAGGCTCGCTAAGCTCAACAGCCAAATTCTCTGTGACTTCAGCAATACTCAGTTTTGGCCCCAGGGTATTGAACGCAAGCACACATGAGCGCTAAAACTAATCTGCACTGATATTTACATAATTTCCCTATATGTAAACAAATTAACACAGCCACAATATTTGATTGTACTTCTGTCTTCCATGACCAAAAGTCAAAATTGCTTGTTTATAGTTATTAGCAGTATAAACCTGCAATCAATCAGCACTGTCTTCACCCCGCAGGAGCAGGGAGAGAATAACTACAAAAGCCATCAGGAAATAGCAACAGACACCCAAGCCCCAGGACTGAACTGGGAACAGTAGTACTCGTCATAGAGAGCAAAAGGAAATAACCTTCTTCCTAACTATGAACTTAAAAAGAGTATTTGAAAAGCAAATCTATTATGAGAACAGAATTAAGCTACTGAGGTAGTTGATCAAGAGATTTAGAAA
>VZRU01005171.1:232336-243127 GCA_013398155.1 Pedionomus torquatus | reverse complement strand
TTTTCTGGTGCATGCTTTTGCTCCTTTATACTTTTTCCCCAATATCCCCTAAAACTTTACTTGCAGGCATTCACTGCATCCAAGTCTTTCCAGTATAGAACTAAAACAAAGCAGCAAACAGGATAAAAACAAGGGAATTGCTAGAGGCAGCTGCACAGAGCACCAAGTGTACACTCCTAAATTTCCAGTTAAGTACAACAAACGCAGCACTTCACTCTAATTTCCACCAGTTTTAAACTTTGTCCTAGAGTACCTCTGGTGACTAACCAAATGCTTGAGTCTAGTAGACACGCTGGCTAATGACCAGGTAGGAATGATGAACAAGGACTGGTAAACTAACTTGCAACCCATACCATCAAGAAGCATACATTACCTTAACGGCGAAAGTCACTCCTGTCTTCTGTTTTCTCTCTTCTTTGACATTCAAATAGAGATACAAAACCAGACATGCAGTCTGATGATACAGAAAGGTCCCAGCATCTCACTGAGTTTTTTTTTCCCTTGACACCGAGACCAGATCAGTGTTCCCAGAGATGCAAGCACCCCAGCTCACCTCAGCTTGCATTTGGGAGAGACCTTACAGGTACTGAGTCTAACCCATGGAGTTTGACTTTACTGGCACAGAAGCAGCAGACCGTGCAGCTCACATGCTCCTTCCAAAACCAGACATGCAGTTACAGTATTTTCAGTCACTCACAGTATTTTCAAAGGAATAAAAGCGATTCAATACAAAACAATTCAGGCATGTTCATGAGATGTCTCAGGAGCTGGCAGCAGGTAGGGAAGGCAGGAATGGGAAACTGAACATCTGAAAAAGCACAGAGGTCACCAATTTACTCATTAAGAGACTTCATCAGCAAACAGGACAATGTAATTCACCAGGTAGCAACCATCAAAGCAAACCAAATACTCTTCAGAGCCACCTTCAGTCTTACATATGGGTTTTATTCTTCAGAATATTCAGTCACAAAAAACGGAGCTGATCTCACACACTCAGAAAACCACAGCAGATTTTGAGGGGGGTGGGGGGGCCAGTTTCCTTGGCACGGTAAATTCACCTGGGATCTTTCATCCCACCTCTGCCTCTCACAAGCACTGCATTAAAACATACATCCTGCTTGCAAGAGACCATGTCTCAGGAAGTGACTAACACTGATTATGACCAACAACCGCCTTTTCATTACCTTTTCAAAGCATACACCAATGCAAAAATGCCCCAGAAAAGACAGTTGTTTCTTCTGTGTTTGGTTTAAGGCTAAAAAAAAAATAAAAAAAAAANAAAAAAAAAAAAAATATATATATGTGAACACAACAATTATCCTAGTATTTAGCCTCCACTACAAAGGTAGGGCTGTGACAGAAAGCAACAGCAAACCGGTTCTTTATGTGCTTTCCCAGGATAGCAGTAGCTCTTAGGAGAGCAAGGCGGAAGAGGAGGGAAGAAGTGTTGCCATTAGGATTCTCCATCACAGTCCTTTGACACCAGTAGGATTATTCCTATATCTGAAAGGGAAGGCTTTATTTCAAAATCAGGTGTTTAGACTGAAGGGTTTCTTGCACCTTGGGATTTCTTCTGGAGGCCAGGCAGGACGAAAAGGCAGCAGTAAAACAACTACTTGCCTTATTCTCATCAATCATAACTGGAGTACTCCTCATGTACTGCAAAAGCCAACACAAGCCCTAGAAAAACAAGAGTCCTCAACCTGTCATGATTAATGAACACTTGGACTTTTTTCTCTGTAGTGTCTGTGCTGCTGCCCAACCTGTTCTGCCTACAAAGAAAGGTCAGAGCAGGGCCTGGAAGGGGTTGGACCAATATTTCACCCAGCAGCAACAGCACTATGTGCTGAGTCTGCCACATTTACTATTGCTTCAACCTCAGCACCCTCAGAAGACCAAACCCCGCAGGTTTTGCACTGCCGATCTTCCCTGACTCAAGAGGAATGCCATCCAAATCTTGATGCTGGCATGCAGTGCGCATCTATCTGCAAGAACAGCATCTCCGCACACCAGCTCACGTGGGCTGCCTGGCCAGTAGTCAGAAGTACGGGGGAGGAAAGGCTACGTGTCTGTTTACACCCTCCACAGCTGATGGGTGGGAAGGGAGCTGGGAGGGACTGTGTAGGCAAAAAACGGGGTGCACATCCTTAACTACCACTTGCAGAGCAGCTGAATCAGCGCCGGGTGGATGGCTATTTACTGCTGACACAGACCTGCAATAAATCACTACCTTTCTGGAGCAACAAGGAAGTTGCAGCGGTGACTGAGTCATCCTCCATCCTGACGCCATTCCAGGAGTGGAACCATGTTCATCCCCCAGCTTTGGGTTGTACCCGTGGCCCAAAAATAGCTTTTAAGCCAAATCCTCCAGTCATCATTCAAAGCTGAAATGCTTTATTTACACTCAGCAACAATACATGTATGTTTTTGACACTGCTAAGAGTAACCAGTGCTTAAATTATTTGCTTAACAAAGGAGTCTATTTAACTATAAGTCACACCGAATATGCAATGTTTTCTGACCCACATAGAAGCTAGTAATTTGCATTTTATGGAACACTTTGCATAGACAACCCATGTTAATAGCCAACAACTTGCTGTATGCAAAAAATTAATAGCTGAAAAGCAGTTGTCAGCACTGTTATTTGTTTTACAGGTAACTCACCTCATTAATTTGTAGTTATTAAATTCCTAATGACCTTCTGAAAAGCTGTTCACTTTGAGAGCCTTTTTTTTTAAGGCATGAGCTCACAGAACGCCAAGCAGTTGCAGAGGAAGTACATGACAGCTACCCCGCAGTCTGTGGGAGAGGCCAGGCAAAAATCCCTGCCACAAAGATGTCACTTTGATCCCCTTTTGGCTGAAAAGGGGACTTTGACTTCACGAACCTCCCCTCTTCTCCAGGCAGTCACTTGATCGGGCTTTTCTCACAAATTTCTGCCCTAATGCCAAATTAATCCTACTTCATCCAGTCCCCATGCATCTAAGAAGTTCCAGCCTTTTTTCTCTCAAATTACTGGCTTTTAAACTGTTTCTGTTGCAGCACCCAAGCATTTGCTGTAGATGAAAAAAGGCTCAGAGACTAGCATAGAACTGTAAAGGCAAGCAAACTTACATCACGAAGCCTGGGATTTTCATAGTCTTAGGGAAAATCAGGTCCTCTGAATCCCACTGTAACTCAGTGAAGAGTCAAGTGCATAATTTTCCACTATGTTGGTTAAAATTCCCAAATAAACATACAACTACATGTTGCTGCACAAGCCTGAGCATTTATTATTCTCCTGAATGCTGTTACTAAGCCTGAGGCCTCTTATTCCTTTTGGTCTTTTATTTATTTTTTTACAAAATTGCCTCTCTCTTGCCAAAATGTCGAAGATGCAGAACGCTTGTTACAGGAAAATCCGCCTCACAGTCAGCTCCTGTCGTTGGGGAAGAACAACAAACAAACCCTATATTCTGAGCTGACAATCATCATGATCTGCCCATTAGTGTTTCGTCACTCTTGGCCAGTCTGTCACGCTGATGGAGCCTGTCTGTTTGTGTTGGGGATGACAGTCACTCCACACTGCTGACGTCTTTGCTCAGGGCTGTGCCGCGGACTCCAGTACACAATCTGCTCCAGAACATGCAGAATGGCTGTTGCCATTTCAAAAGCTTTCCCGATATATTTCTGTGCACTGAAACAGGAAGATTTCGGGCAGCCAGGAGCTGATTTATCTCTATACAAACGCCTGCAGGTAAAATTCGCATGGCTCTTCCAAACAAAACATTTTCACTGAGATAGCAAAGGCAAGCTCCCCCAAACCCAATTTGTTTGGTGGTTAATTAGTATCCTTAGCTGCAACATTATAGACAAAAGAAAGAAGTGCTCCCCTCCTCCCACAGGCATCAGGACTTTTTAATCTCAAAGATACACCTTATCTGACATGACCAAAGCAGAACCGGTATGGCTTCCTCTTATTTTTTTTATTTTTTTTTTTTAACCAGAGGAAGAACAACAGAAATTATCTCAGAAGCTTGTTCAATGGAAGGTTTTGATTTTCACTTCAGTAGTACTGGCCACACACTTTCAAATGGTAGGTTCCCACTCCCGAAAACTAGTGTGTAATTTAAAAATTAAATTGTAAGAAAAAAACAACTGTGTCCATAAGAACTTTGAGTGGTTAATATAATGGAAAATAAAGAATCCTGGCTGCTTTTTCTTTAACCTGCTAATAAAACAAGTCCCTAAAATCTTCATACAAGTTTCTCCTCCACGTATTTCTGCAGCAGCTGAAGGGGAAGGCATCCAGATCTGCTCCCCTGGATTCGGTCCGGCTTATTCAGCAGGTTTGGTTCTGCTAATTCAGATTCCTGCAAAAATAAAGGCTCAGGAGAGAAAGCTCAGCCTCTGGGCATCCACCAGACCGCAGCTACTGAGCGCACGCAAGAAGCTCAACTGTCTTGGAAGAAAAGGAACAGCATCCTGTCCTTCAGCATCACATGGCTGACCACGATCAGCAGCCAAAACCACATCTTTAAACAACCTACTTCAGATGATGCTGAAGGCAGCTTTGCAGTGATGGAGCGCTGTGTTGCATCTGCAACAAACGATCAAACTCATGCACATTTTGTCAGTACATTTATTGCACATCAGCTGCATTCCCTTTAAGTTGCAGCTGAGATGAGCAGGCCTGTCAACAAAATTAAGGAGAAGGATCCAAGAGAAACATCTTAGTCATCCCTTAAAGCTGAAATGGGCTTATAGACTGCTACCAGCCCTTAAAAAGACAGTATTTGTTTTGTTTACCAGATGATTCTTCCCTCAGACTGTTTCCCAGTGGAGATGCGCAAATACCCTGTATTCAGAACTTTACTGAATAGCAATTTAAAAGGAATTCTCCAAAAGAAAGGTGAACTTTAAGAAGACCACTTCCCTAGGAATGGTACACCAACATCAATGCATCCTCTAGAAACCTGCAAAGTTCACAGAAAATGCTACTGCCACCAAAAGACAGGCAGGGAGAGCAAAGGGTTCCTTCCTCTGCGTCTTCCTGCTAAAACAACCTCCCTGCTCAATATCGTAAATTGCACAGACTCCACAAATCTAATTAGCCACAAGTCTAAACCGCAGTCTGTCAAACATGCGTAATCACATTAAAGTTGTTTTGCTCTTATTAATAAAACTTGCAATGGGATGGGATGAGATAAAAATCCTATGGATAAAAGTCTAAAAGGGCGAGTCCCTCCCCCTCACTGAATAAAGAGAGGTCTTTGTGCAGATAAACTCTTCTGTTAGGCAACCTGGATATACTTTTCCTTGCTTATTATAAAAGCACAAGTTCAACAAACTCCTTTTATGTCCTTATGTATGAAATTATTCCAGCTACATATAATTTCACAGAGTTAAAGGGATGAGGCTACGGTATTTATAGGTAACACATTCAGGGCTAGAATTTTGGTTAGCGACAACATAGTTACAGCCTCAATGCCTAACACATACTTTTGGGAAAACGCCCACCCCTATATATAGATCCTGGAAAATTTTTCCTATTAAATGCATATTTCACATGAACTTGCTTTTTATCTTTCTCCAAACTTGATGGATGAAGTCTATTACTTTCTATTAAGAGATAAAGAGACAGAAGAAAAACAAACTGAGGTCACTTCCATAGTTAGAGGAAAGACCCTGATGCTTTCAGATACGTTAGGTTTTGTCTTTTTTTTTTTAATTAGCAATAGCACTCCACTCTCAAAAATGGGGCCTCAATTTTACTAAGGACATGCCATATACTGAATCTGCAAACATCTTAAAACACAAACATACAGTGCTCCACAAAAGAGTGTTCTTTATGGTGTTCTTCAATGTAGACAACAAATTAAAAGCTCATACTGGTTACAAAAATCTGTTTCTCCAAACTGCTAATCCAGAGCACTGCCTAAAGGCTGTTCAGGACCAGACCAACGCTCCAGTTAAATTAGTTGGCATTGGCATCTCTTCACTTCAGAATTGTCTTCCTCTGACACAAGTGACAGCAGACATACAGGCAAGTGATGCTGCTGGATTAATACACCTCTTACAGAGATCTTACCCTTATGCATGTACCCTTGTTGTGTACAGCATTGTTATGTAAGTGTCTCTATTTCTAAAACAAACAGAAAATGCTTGTCTGGTCACTCTCTACTATTAACCCACCCATAAACCAGTAAGCTGAAATTCCACCCACTTTAATCATAAGTTTTACAAGCTTCAGGGTGGAATAACAGTAGAAATGACAAGACAAAGACTTTCTGTTTGCTTCAAAAATGTGACAATTTCACCCATTTTTTAACAATAGGATTTCAGAAGCTGCCATAATAATAAATAAATTACCAACTGCTGGAGAACTTCTTTCAATACACCAAAAACAACTGCCGTTACCATCAGTACCAAAGTATAGTACAACAAACCCTGTAACTCAGGTGGCCCTTGTAGTCCACACATACTCTTGGACCACCAGCACAAAAAAAAATACTGTAGGTAAATTCACAGTCAAAAGATTCTGCTTTCCTGTCACACAAAAGAAAAGTGGAATTTAAAACAACTTTTTAACATCTACCTATTCCGGAACTGGTCCAGGATGGAAAGCTAACCTAAGAACAACTCAGGGACCAAGTCACTGGTCTTACTGCATGATGCTGCACTTACAGGAATCTGTATTTCTTAACTTCAAGCTCTTTATACAATTTTTCAATTCTGTTACCCGCATCCTTCCACATCCTCAAAAACGTTGCACCAGATATCTTGCAAAGATTTACTTTGGCAAGAACTTCAAACAACACTGCTGAAGTCACTCTTTGGCATACAGCAACTCCTTTGTAGTCTGAGTCGCTCTGAATCAAGACTTACCGCAGTCTATGTACAAGATGTATAGCTACAGAAATCACATCACTTCTTGTATTTGAACATTTTTTGCATGCAATCACCTAAATGAGACAGCCATAGTAGTATGTGTCTATGAAAGGTGACTGTAAATGGGACTGGGAACACTACAAACAGATAGCAGTTATCTTAATATATGTTCCAAGACCTGTTAGCATCCCCATGCATATTACTTTTCTGCATAAGTATCTAAAAGTGAAGATATTCTTCTAGAATTCAGATAAAAATCACAGATCAGAAACTTCAAATGGCCAGCTGTAAAACAAAACGAAATCCTTTCCAGAGTGCACAACTATACCAGAAGTTCACTGACACAGGATGTTATGAACACTGATGCCATGAAGTTTTTCAAAACAAATCAGACATTTTTCAGAAAAGACAACCATCAGCAATTATTAAACACAACAACCTCAATGGAACTGCTAGCCCAAAGATTCCCTAGAGTGATGACTGCTGGAAGGCTCTACCAGGAGGAGGATAACTCTGTAGTTAAGAGTTTTCCTATGCACCTGTAAAGGGCCCCATAAAAAAGAGAGTAAAATACTGAGCTAGACAGCTCTCTAGTCTGACCAAGACTAACTGCTCTTCCTTAGTTCACAAAATTGAAAACAACAAGATACCACTCTATTAATAAATTGAAACTGAATAGACTTGTTCCAGTAAAAGAAAGTCTTAAAATTACTGATTGCATATCACATTCCACACCACCTCCTCTCTGAACATCCTACAATAATATGTCCTTAACAATAACACGTATTTCCAAAAGTACCTCTTTAGATTCCAGCATACCCAAAACATATTGCATGCATTTAGTCACAAACATGTTATACAGCACAAACATCAGCCAATAGCATATACTCGAAAGCACCTGTGAAATCCCTTTGCAACTAGATGCCTGCTTATATAGAATTAAACACAGTCAGCAAGGAAATAAGTAATAATAGTGATAAAACCCCTTTATGGAGTGTTTTTGAATTTGTATCCAGAATGTAGTCCTGTTTCATTGTCTTATGCTAAAGGACAGAGAAGCAGCATCCTTAAGGACCTCATGAGAAATCAACAGGCAATATTGGAGCTATTTCTAAACCGTCTATTGATCACAGCTGGCTTCCTACAGCACGCCTACCTTTCCCTGAAAGAGAGGAAGATTGGAAAGGCTCAGGCTCTACACCAACATGAAGGCCTCTGGAAAACCGACTGTCAAGAGTCAGTTATCCCTCCTTTCCCACAAACACTTGACATCATTGCATACTTTAGTAACAGTGGGCTATGGTATTTTTAGGGCAAGGTCCACTTCTACACCACCAGAGCCCACATGAGATCGCTGCCCTGGAATAGAAGACAGGGGTCCAAGCAAGGCACTGTACACACAGATGCAAAGAGAGGTCCCTGTGGTAATGCTGATAAACACCTCCCTCTCCTCCCCACGCTCCAGCTACTTCCCCCACATCCCAGGCTTCCTCTTTCCCCTTTCTACATTGGCTCCTGTCTCTCCTGACAGGTTCTCATCTCAGATACACCAGCAGTGCCTGCACCAATGACTCCTGTGCCCACCTTTGCCACACAGCACACACATCATCCCCTCCTCTCTGAGCAGATTCAGAGAGACAAGCCTTAAATACCTCTCCTGCAGCGACACTGCTTCCACGACAACAAGAAGAAATAGCCAACTACATAATGAACTGGTGGAGGGGCTGCCAGCTTCAGCAAATGTATTTGGAATTCTATTGTCTCTTTTTTTAATTAATTTTTTTTAAAGCTTCCAGTTGTGCACTGGTGGTCTTCCTAGACCCAACACCCTCTCTGCAATTAGCATGGAGCCAGCACAGCACCCCAGGCATGATCGGGCTGTGCACAAAGATGTTTGCCGAGGCCTTCGCTTGTCAACTAACTGAAGCTGACAGTAAGCTTGCCCATGCATGCGGGCAGCATCTAACGTACCACAGAATCTCCTGGAATACAGACAACCAATAGTAAGTGCATTACAATCCCGAGAAGTTCACAAAAAAAAAAATAAAAAAAATTGCCACGTTACTGTGTCTAGTCATTGTGTTTTTGTCCAATATTTGCAATATACTAACTGCAGCACACCTCTCCGATGTAAACAGTCACCCTAATCCACGTTGTTATATATATCATTTGTTTACCCAAAGTTGAATGATCATTTCAACCTTTGTTAATCTGATTGCATAACAAACCACAGCAGCTTTAAATAACCAAGCTGCTCTCTCCGACATGGATTAGTTCAAGTCACTCATTTCAACAGCCTGCTTCTTTTAAAAAAGAAAATTTAAATATAGAATGGAAAAAGAAAAAAATAAAAGCACCTGGGCACTGCTTTCACAGCCAACTACCTTACAAGTGATACCGCAGCATGCAGATGCAACGTAGTAACTTCACACCTGATGCAGGCTGCGAGCACAAGGTAAAGCTAAATGTTTTCAACCACTGACGAATATTGCACAACTAAAGCACATTCTGCTAGACCTTATTCACAGCTCCAGCACAGGCTATTAAGCAAACTATATAGCATGGATATTCAAAACAAGTAATTGCACGTATATAAACAAAGGCCATAATTTACATGCCAAATCTCATAAAAAGCTTATCTACCACATGACATCACACCCATAAATTACAACTTAAAGTACCAGTGTCAAACTGCTTCTGCCCTCCCACCCCAAAATGAACACAATTAATACCAAACACTGCTCATCCACCTCTGCGCCTCTTGGAAATCAACACACATGAAGTACTTCCTGAGGCAGAGGAGTATTTAAAGATTCTTCAGCCAATGAGAAGATTTATAATTATTATTGTATTGCATCATCACAAAGTCTTAAACAAATCAAGTTGCCTCAACACACAACACTTAAGATAACATGAGGTTAAACAACATCAAGTAGTATCAGTGCACTTGTACCAAAGGGGAAATACCTCCAGCCCCCATACCCAGGAGATCTTCAGAAAAATGAAGTCTTACGGGTATTATCAAACAGCAAGTTAAAAAAGCAAAACCAAAACACACATATTTCTCTGAAGAGACTCGGGACCAGAATTTGTTCACTGAAATTCAACCAACCAAGGCATGGAGAAAGTGAAGGGCAGGCAAATGGGAACCAGTATGGTGAGGAACATGTTTTGGCACCTCTCAGTTTTAGTTCACCAGTCCCTGATGAGCTCATGAGAAATCAAGAGTAAATATCGGGGCTAATACTACATCACCTATTGATCACAGCTGGCTTCCTACAGCACACAACAAAATTCATCCTCTTGACTGATACCCATGGTGGCAGCCTCATCACAGAAGTTACAGACAAGACAGACATTAGCAAATGACTCTCCAACAAACATGTATCTGAATACCTTTGTAAAGGAAAGCGAGCTAAGTATCTCCACTCCAGGCACCAATATCTGCTCATCTGAGTCTGTAGACACTCACGAATCTGCACCAATTATCCCACTGCCCCTAGGATCTGCCTGTGCTGGGGAACTACCTACACAGCAGGCCCAGTACCAGGGAAGAGAGAAGCTCCATCAAGCTTCTGCCCACACCAGCTGGGTCTTTGCTGCTTCCATCGCAGTCAGCCCGCACCGAATTCACCATTTCTGCGTGTTATTACGAATCTGACATCACATCAGTACAAGCACAGTCTGACATCTACAGTTAACTCGGCGATGGTGTAAGTGCTGCCTGGCTTACAGGCATTCGGTGTTGCAATATGCTTGCTGCTAAACACTTGAAAGAGAGGGGAGAGAGAGACAGACAGACAGATATACACACACACATACAAGATCTGCTACAGAAAGCCTCGTAGTGACTCGTTCTTTCTGCAGAAAGCCAGCAGACCTGCAGCGAGCTACGTCTCTCCTGCGAGAGGAGGAAAATGC
>VZRU01005171.1:181971-230146 GCA_013398155.1 Pedionomus torquatus | reverse complement strand
TGAGAGAGCTGGGACTCTTTAGCTGGGAGAAGAGAAGGCTGAGGAGAGACCTTATTAATGCTTATAAATATCTGAAGGATGGGTAGAAGAAGGATGGAGCTGAATGCTTTTCAGTGGTTCCCAGTGACAGGACGAGGGGCAATGGGCACAAACTGGAACACAGGAAGTTCCATTCAAATATGAGGAAAAAATTCTTTACAGTGAGGGTGACAGAGCACTGGAACAGGCTGCCCAGGGAGGTTGTGGAGTCCCCTTCTCTGGAGATTTTCAAGACCTGCCTGGATGCCGTCCTGAGTAATGTGCTCTAGGCAATCCTGCTTCAGCATAGGAGTTAGACTAGATACCTTTAGAGATCCCTTCCAACTGACAATTCCGTGATGTCGCCACATTTTCACAGACAAAACTGTGGTTTTGTATTCACAGAGACCTAGTTTTTAATGAAAATGACTGTTGACTGAAAAAACATGGAGGTTGAGGTGAAACTTCTTTGAAGATCCAGTTATAAAAGCTTTCTCAGATTGCTTCTGCCAGGAAGTGCTACCACGTGAACTAGAAAGACTCCAGCAAGCTTACGTTCTCTTTGTCACTTACAGTTTTAGTATCTTTCAATAATCCAGAATTATACATTTTCATCTAGGGACATTTTTCCTTCACCACTATGAAAATGTAAAAATAAATAACAGTTTGTTTGCCAAATCCTTGGCAAGATCCCATTTGCAATCATTTCTACCTTTGTCTTTCTAGCAATCTAATTATTTTTCTCTGCATCAGCAATCAATACCAGAAAGGTGAACATAAACAAGATCAAGTGATTCCAAAAGGGGGGATATTTTCAACTCTAGGCTGACATCTTTGAAGTCAGCTAAATTTGGTTTTCACCCTTTTCACTGTAGAGAGTCTGATACTGTTCCAAAGACACATGGAAACTTCTCAGTGAAAAATATATGATTCCTATGCCACTATAAGCTGTGCTTCCAATAAAAACAACCAAATAAGAACAGCATAAAGCAAACATATTTTGTTTAGCCTCCACAAACAAACCTCCCTGATGTTTTGTGATGCGTGTAGCTAGTTAACATTCACAATACAATTATTTACATGTAAATCCATTTCCTTATGCACAAATTTGTTGATCAATTTTGTCTACCACTCTCAAGTAGTCAAAGATACATCTAAAAGCAGAAAATAGTTATTTCCCATATCGTGTTTGTTTTGTTCATGTTTGAGAAGAGATATCGCATACTGGAGAGTTATTTTTAGAAGCTGGAAAATGATAGTGATATCCAGAATGCATTTTGTACCACATCAACTGAGCCTGGTGTTCTGCTCCTGCTTAGTGGTGCCCAAACTAGTTATTAGTTCATTACTGCAAGAATAAATTACAGTTTTGATATTAAAAACCAGAGCTGGGGGTTGTGCCTACGAGAAGATGGCAACTTTCATCCTGACGGTTTTTGTACAACTTTCTCAATTCAGTTCTCCTGCTGCTGTGGGAATGAGTTGACTTGGATGTAGGGGAGCCATGGACTAAAGAGTAGCTGGAGACAAATATTTGAGAAGATAAAATTATTATTATAAGAAAAAGAAAAAACACACAGCAGGTTAGAAAAGAGTATTGAGAGAGTCAGTGGCTCCAGAGATTGCACCTGTATTCCTTGAAAGAAGCTCCACCTCTGGGCCAAATTCTGCTGCACTGAATTTTGAGACCCTTTCTTCTCCAAGGCCATAGCTTGTGTGCCACTGAAACCTATGGGTTTATCACCAGGGAACCCTCTCCAGGCAGGAGGGGCTACCTCTGGCATCAGAGGGATGTTCCTTCATGTTGACTTATGCCAAGCAACACAGAAGATGGAACAGAGAGTATGATTAATTTTTAAATTAATTAATAAATTTTTAAAATTAATTTCCAACAATGCCAGCAGGCTTTAAAGCTGGTGAGTTGGTGTCTCAACATCTGAAATTTTGCACTACGAGAGGTTGTTATTTGTTGGTTTGATCTATGCGTTATTTCTGTTCTGATGAATATGTTTGATTAGAGCATGCTTTTTACCCAGGCTGATGGATATAATTTCCAATATGGTTGCAATCATCGTGGGGATATGGACTTGTTTTCTCACTCTTGTACTCACATTATACTGTTATAGCACACTTAAATTCACAGAAGAACGTTTTCAGTGCAATAACGCTGGTTTCATGGGAAGAGTTAAAAGTGTTACAGCTGGTATGCATGTTGAACAAGCCTTGAAGATGTGAAATGTAAAAGTGCACATTGGAAACAGCTAGCTTTTTAAGAGAGCAGTTAAGACAGGGCTGTAGAAATACCAAGTTGGCCCTTTTATGAAGCAAACAAACAAACAAGCGGGAAAAAAAAAAAAGTTATTTGGCTTTCATCAGACTACTGCAGTGAAATCAGCATGTGTGTGTATGCCATGCACAGTGCCTAAGTTATATCAATACAGCAATACTTGTGGGGATCTAGCTGCCTTCTTTTCTCCTAAAAATGGGAATACAGTTCACTTGTCTATGCCAAAGCTACACTTGTTTTACCTGTGTCCTACTTGTTGCTGGTAAAAAAGAAACTGTTACTTTAGTCAGGTAGTTGTTATCAGTACAAGAACTGTGTGTGTTCCAAGCTGGAAAACTTTTCCAAATGCCTAAATTATCCTGTTTGATTTTCTGAAAGGCACCCGTAGTTTCCTGATATTTTAATGAAGCTCTGCACTTCAGAAATGGGAGAAATTAGAGAAGTCACGACTCAAGTTATAGGTAAGTAGGTGAAACTGCCACACGTTTTTCCCTATTAGCATGAATTCAGAAGGAAAAATAAAATGCTGCACAAACTGCTAACTGAGAACAGTTTAAAGATTCTGATTAATTGGTGTTGTCTAGACCCTGTCTGGGAGGTGCTAACATAAACTCCACAGTGACAAGTTCATTTTCCCTTTAAGAGTAATAGTTCCAGAACATTGAACTATTTCCTAAATGTGCTGATATTTGAAGGAAATTGTAAACAATATGTCTGGGGCTGGAAAATACAGTCACTGTGAAAGGACTCTGACAGCTGGGGTGATGAAGCCATTCCTCCATCCCCAAGGGCTGGGGAGAATCTGAGCCAGGCTCCTGTGGACCAGATAGCTGATGCTGCTGGATAATGAAAAGAGGGCACAGAAAAGCCCAAGCTCTGTGGATTTGGTTTCCTCCCATGGATTTTCCATGTCCTGAAATATTTGAAGACGTCACATATCAAAATTTTTTACAAGATGGCAAACTCACTGAAGGGGGTTTGATGCTGGAAATCGACAAACTGCTCTTGGAGCTACTCTGCTGCTTGACAAGTGATACAGGAACAGACGTGTAAAGTTCCTGGCTCCTTTTTACTGGTGCATTAACATCAAAGTCTAGCTTTACATATTTAAATGATTGCAAATTAGTGGATGTTTGTTTTGCACAGTCTGGTTCTGTTCATTGCATTCACTATGGTTATTAAAACAGAAATGGTGCTAATCTGCAATAAAACAAGAAATGGATCACAAATTTTTAGTGTATTAGAGAATGTGTTCTAACCAATAAATAATTATCTTAGCATAAATAATACTCTGGAAACATGAACTGCTCTCATTCACCTCACTAAGCAGTGCACCTGTTCAGAGGGCAAAAATAACTCTGAAATATTTAAAAAGAGACAAAGGTTAATCTGCATTACTTAAAGTGGTGTAATTCTCCTGAATTTCCTTTTTTACATTTTGGACATCGTAGAATGGGGCCTACATTAAATCTCTGGGACAAAAAAACATGCCCAGCAGTAGGAGAAACCTATACATACCCTTGGGAATTTTCAGGCAATCTTTACCGATCCCAGTCCTATATGCAACGCGTGTTTATTTACTTTTCGGATTCGTTTATTCTCTTTATATCTGAGCTTGCAATTAGGCAAGATAGAACAAAATAGGTAGATAAGCCCTCAGATAAGCCATATATATTTTGGATGCTGTATAAACAAGAATAAAAGATCTTTGTCAGAGCATCAAATTCTGAGGTCCTAATTCCATATTAATGACTTAGCACAGCTGTCTATTAATTTCAGGGAAAGGCAGAAAGAGTAAAGAAGAATCAGAAGCTTTAGTTTTCAGTTGCTCAACATTTTGGTGCAGCACAGATACTGCTAAAGTTGATATATTGAATTTCTTAGCCTAAAATATGTTTTGTGCTGGAACCAGAGTTGTAGGCCATGTGCCTGTACTATAATCAGATCAAACAGCCAAAATTGACTTGATTTGCGTTCCTGGAGGTGTAATTTGTCAGAAACTCCCACCATTTGCTGTACTACTTCTCTAACAAGGCAATCTGCAACCTGAGAGCACAGGAAATTAGTGGCAAATGAGGACTGGGTGCTATGGTCCTATTTGGGTCACCGGCAAAAGATCCCTTTGATTTTCATGGTGCAGAATCGGATCCAAAGCACACACCAAGTTATGCTTGTTACTAACTTTTTGAGTTAGTACCAAAAAGCCAAGAACATCTTCTCATCTACACTTGTTTTTCAGTACCAGCTAGGCAAGCATGACTTCCTGTTTAAGCCCCTGAAACTTTAACACAGCTCGTTTCGATGCTAAATTATATAGAGAGCACTTAACATCAGCAGCTCTACCTTCTCCTCCGGAAAGGTGGCCATCTACCCGTTGGGAGCATTGAGGGACACTGCTCACTAGTGATTTCTTTTGACACAGGTGTTTGCAAAGCACAGATCCTCTCCTACTCCTCACCTCCACAAGAAATATACATAGTTTTAAACCAGAGCCCAGTTTTCAGTTAGAGTTCTAAGTTAAGTTAGTAAAAGGGAAATTGTCTCACACAGAAACACCCCTGTACAGCAGTACTTCCAGGTCTGCACTACCACCTCATACAGACTCCTAATGACTACAGACCACATCCTTTTGGGCCCGCTATTGTGGAAAGTGCCTCAAAGGAGGCTACCAAGACCTTGGCTTAAATGGAAAGGTTTATTGGGAAGCCATCCTTCATACAGGGTACTTTATGGTGCATGTTGCTGTCTGGGTATTTGGGAAAAGGTTGGGTTGTTGTGATGGGAGATAAGAATTTCTATGTAATGGTTCCTTGGCAGGATGGCCATGGTACAATAATAGCAGTTTACTTGTTACGATAAGATCTTAACTGCCAGTGTTGAATATGGAGACTACTACATTAGGACATAAGCACTGTTAAATTTTAAGGAAATCAGTCTTTCAGGAGCCCATAAAAATACTGTTTGCAAGAGCATAAAGCACAAAACTGGTGGCTGTAATAATAATGAAAAATTTGGGAATTTTTCAGGTGTTTTAATACACCAGAAAAAAACCATTCCAAGTTCGTAACTGTTTGAAGGATTGCTTCAAACTGTAAAAGCTATCATGGGTGAAGTCAACATTTGTGTCCTACCCAAGCCATTTACCAGCATTGCAGCTAGCGACTATGTACCACTGTGCAAAGTTAAACCTGAACACAACTTCTGTTGTGAGATCGAGGTCTCAGGGCTCAACATCTCTTTTACAGATGTGAAGACAGGAGCAAACAATGATTCAGTAAGGTAGCCTAAAAGCACAGACTAAGCCTGAGAAGCAAAGCTACAAGCCATGGCTAAAGGGCTGTGTTTCAACTGCTAGCACAACTTCCTTCTTTTCATGCACTGAAAGTGGGCATTAAAAAGAAATATATGAATGCATTTGTCTGCATCACTTTTCATACCAGAGAGGAAGATACACTGACTTGAGAATACTGTTCGTATGGTTCCGTATGGGATGGCAGGTCTATTTTGTTGTGCTACATTGTGTGTTATTCCCTTTCAATTTCCAAGCTGAGGAAATGAAAAAAAAAAAAATTAAAAAAACTGTATCATTATTCCACTGTTATGCCAGAGAATTTAATTGTCTTCAAATCAAGGCAAAGTTACAATTCCCTTAGAAATTGTAATTTGGTCCAAAACTGTGAGCTGTTTTGGAGCGATTTCTGCTATGCACCTTTACAGAAAACATTAAACTGACAGAAAGTGTGCATTATAGTTGATAAGGGAACTATTACATTGAATTTCACAACTTGTGTGGATATGTGATTAATCGCAAATGCATTTTTATAGAAATGTTATAATACGGAGCTATACAGTAGGATTTGTCTGCTGTATCCTAGGCATCTCAGAGTTAGATGTCTATGCTACAGATGGTCATCCATGGCTCCTTTAAAAGTCAGTGGAGATAAATAAGGACTTCCAAAGGCTGATTTATCTTAAGATTAAACAAATTACCTCCCAGAGGCTTGTGTTTTTTTGGGATAACTAGCATGAGCACAGGCGGGTACCTAACTTCTTATGTCTAAACCATCTGACATGAATCCACCCTCAAGGAGCAAATCGATGATCTTCAGGAAGGCAATCATTCCATCATAATTTTGGGGAGTTTTCCCTCAGTAAACATGTAAAACATTTTGCCTTTCTTGCTTGCCCACTTTCTTAGTGTCTATTCACCTATCCACCTCCAGAACTGTCATTGTTCAACCTGGAGATATGTGGAAATGCTACCACTTCAATAGTAATTACACAAAACAAACTCACTTGCTCTCTAGGCTGCTCAAAAGTTCCTCTCTTGGAGGAAGAAGAAAAAAAGTTAGCAGAAAGAACGTACATTCCAAAAAGGCAAGGAGGATCTTGCCAGCAGTCTTGTCTTAATCATCTCAGTAGCTTAGAGGCAGAGAGAGGAATTGGGATAGCAATAGGAGGAATTGAAAGGCAGGTATCTGCGCCTACATAGAAAAGATCTACAAGATTGGTGATTAAAAATTGAAAATCCCTTAGGAGTTCACTCTAGGTAAGTTTAGTTTGGTTTGAAGCCAAACCAGAGTTAGTGTTTCCATTGAGCTGTGTTAAAATATGACACATAGTTTGGATATTATTTATGCATGTTTAAGCAGAATGAAAAAATGGGCATCCCACTATTTTGCGCTAGTGTCGAAATAATGAGGACTACTTTGGAACTAGAAATTCAGATTCAATGTCCAGCTCAAAAAATTCTAAATCCTGGTGAGAGTCCATGGCAGGGCTCATCTTTGGTTAAAAATGGCATGAAGTAATTTTTGCCACTGTCAAACCAGCAAAGGGCAGTACCAAGAAGTCAATCTGGGTTACATGTTTCTATAAAATTCAATTTTATTCCTATTTTT
This sequence comes from Pedionomus torquatus, assembly GCA_013398155.1. Taxonomy (NCBI): domain Eukaryota; kingdom Metazoa; phylum Chordata; class Aves; order Charadriiformes; family Pedionomidae; genus Pedionomus; species Pedionomus torquatus. The sequence goes on along the minus strand of VZRU01005171.1, from coordinate 222,940 downwards.
GAAGTCCAAAGACCTATGTGAAATGGTGTGGCTGCCCAGTCTTCTCACCAGCTTTTTCTATTGCTCAACAACAAGTACAGGTGAGGGAAAAGCCAAGTTAGAGTTAGGTCCACAGGCTTAAATGAGGAAGGTTGAACATCTTGCCCAGTCTTCCCTGACTCTGTTTTGGTATAACTTGTCTCTAAAGGACTACACAGAAGATCTGCGCAGAGATCCCTCCTTTTCATTTGGGATGCCAAATGGATTGAGTAAGGTGTTTGTCTCCTGCCCTCTCCCATCACAAAAAAAAAGTCCAAATTTGGACTTGTGCAAGGAGAGATGCAAGTCTGTGAGTAGGTGAACTTCTGTTTTTTGTGGCAAAAGGACAGAATATAGCCAGAATAATGTCTGTCACCAGTGACCATGTGGATTGGAAGGGAATCTGACTTCAGGGAAAAAAAGAGATTGGCGTTTCTTCCACAGTCAAAGCTTGTCACAGTCCATGTTATTGTAGTTTTGCAAAACCAGCTGAGGGTCACTAACAGCTTTCTTAAATTGTTGGGCCACAGCAGAGAAAGGAGTCAGGGACATGACTGTATGAAGCGTGTGGTATTAATACTCACCCAGGTGATCAAGCTAAATATAGAGATAATGCACCCTTTTCTGAGCAGAGGGTAAGAGATGAAAGTCTTACCAACAGCACTACAGGAGAAGAAAGGAAAGCTGCAGCCTTTCTGCATCTGCTCTAACAACATCTGCAGCCTGCTGCTGGTGGGATGGGGTGCTCCAGGCTTGAAAAAATATGGAGGAATCTCCCTTAAAGTGAGTACTGCCCTGGGAGTCAGAAGAATCTGTAAGCCAAACTAAATGTTAACCTACCCCTGAGCCTTGTAGCAGTGTATTTATTTACAGCGCACTGTGCCTGAGATGGGGCAAACATCTGTTACTGGGTTTATTTGTTTTGTGTCTGTGTGTATATATGCTCTGCGGAGAAGGGAGGGGGAAAGAACTGCCAGTCTCTGAAGTTTGCTGTGATTCAGAGGTCCAGGTGCAATGCTAAAGAAAAGTTGGATTGAGCCAGACTGAAAGAAAACACTTCAGAGATAGTTAAACAATCTTCTGTTAGTGTTCGGAGGTGGAGTACTTCATCTGGAGTTTAAAACCCCTTGCTTTTCATTGTCTGTGCAACAGGAAAGGGAGATTCCCAACTTTGCACAGCTACAATAAAGAAATACAAAGCTTTATTTCTTTCCTCGGTTACTGTGGGGCCATTCTCCCCCGTGAACTGCAGTCTTAAGGTATGGAGCAAACCTGAACCTCCAGCTGGTGCTATTTGTGTTGGCCTTCTGCTGTTGGCCAAAAAGGGGGAGGCGGTTCGCAGTATCTGACGTCCATCCAGTAAAAGCCTTTCAAGAATGCAAGACTATTGTGCCATCAGCTTTGTTCCAAACCTTTATCACACTGTGATAATGCACATAGTGTGTGTGCATTTATCACACAGTGCCTGTGCATCTCCATAACTTCTTTCCCCAAATATGTTTGAGTGGTCTGAAAAATCTGATTAAATCTGAAATTTAAGGATTGTCTGAAAAAGGCATGTCGGCAGCAGACCTCGGTGATTGCTCGACTGCAGTGTTGTGTGGTCAGAATGGGTGTCACCCTGTCTTCAAATGTCTTCTTTATGTTGATCTACTCCATGGCAGTCTTTGAAGTGTCTGGATGAGCAGGACCAGATATTTTTTTTACCTTGCTTAATGTGATAAATGTGGAGGAAAAAGGCTGACCTATTTGTATTCTTTAGAAGACACCAACATTTGTGATTGTAGCTGTACGTGGAGCAGTTAAGTGAAAAAAACAACAGAATAACTAAGAGACTGAGTAGATCCCGGTTATCAAGAAGCAGAGGATGAATGTTTTTCTGTTTCAGTGAGGACCAAATCAGGCTTATAAATGTCCTAACACACATCCTGATAACTGGGGAATGAGACTACTCAACGCATCTCTAAAGCCACCTGTGCTCTGTTAATTCCTTTCAGAAAATAGCTACTTCCATTAATCTTACTCCGTTTAACTGAATTAAGTGTTATCTAAGTGTTATCTATCTTTTCTATACTGTGACCAGAAAGGAGACTGAATGCCATACATAAACTTTTGGTATACTTGTGTGTATGACTAAAGAAGTACTGGAGGAGATTCACCCTCATCCAACTCCCTGGTGTCAGACAGAGAGAAATTTAGCCCAACAACTTCTGAGACTGAATGGGAACATCTCCTCCCCTGCCTCGCACAGAAGGGTGTGTTTCTGTACTTCAAAACAGGATCAGGGCTTTTTCAAACGCAACTAACCATTTGCAAAATACAAGGAACCTTCTCCTCGCTTGGCATGGTTGGGACTACAAGGTGATCAGCTTTGGAGCTCCACCTGATCTATGTCCTGGGCTTGTTTGGGCACAATGTCAACTTCAGCAACTCAGTTTCTCAATCCTCAGTGAAACAGGAATAAGTATTTCTTGGCTCCTCACCCAAATGATGCAAAGTTTTATTTTGCTGTATTTGAACAGCACTTTGAAGATGCAAATCCCTAGCGTTACAATTTGTTTCAACATGTCTGTCCTGCTGGTAAAGTACCACGTAAAAGCCCAGCTCTCATCTCAGCCACAATGGTATTAAGAGTAATGCAAATGATTCAGAAATGTGAGTAGTTCAGAGCCCACAAAAGATACCAGATGTAAGCAAAGCCAAGAAAAAAGTCTGTGTACTACTAAGCAGCATTACAAAAGACTCACATACCAATATATGCAGAATATTATTTGCATTATAGGAGAAGTGTTCAGTAGCCTCTCTGGCAGAAAATTGTATGTAAATCACAAAATACTGTCCAAGATGTTCTATAAATACATAAACCTTGTGGGCTAGACGATGAGTTGGAGACTGTTACCCAATCTGCCCTGGAGCAGGCCAGGAAAGTAGATGTGCTGCTGAAAGAGAAAGCAATTTTCCAAGATTTATAGACTATAAATATTTTATTTACCCTCCAAAGAAGGAGTCCATGCTCATTGCAAAGAACGTGTATAAAGTATGTGTAGGGTTGGATTGTCTTTGGTTTTGCATGACTGTGAAAATAATTTAAAGCATCCTTGGAAGCCAAGAAAGTTCAGGTGTCTTTGGGTCCCATTTTATTCATTGCAAGGAATTACCGTGAGGTTTCTCAGGCATGTCTGTCCTGGGAGCACTGCAGTATTCTTACATGCCTGTGACTGCATGGAGAGCTTTTCAGACCTTAATTCTGAGCTCAGAAAATAAAGATGGAACGTGAATACAGAACATTTTGATATATTTTCAATTCAAAAGCTACTGTCCAGCAAGCTCTTTCTGCTTTTAGCTTTCTTATAATTGGGTCTACTCTAGCTGAGATATAGCACATCACCTCTAAATGCTCTGTACACTCTAAGCAATGTATAACGAATGGGGGGTTTTTGGTATGTGTGTGCATTCTCCAAGTCTCATTAGAGGTAGCACTAATATTTACATGTTTGCATTTCAAACGTAAGGGAGTCTATTTAATAACATCAGCGATTTGGTCAATATTGGCCCAGTCCAAGTGCAAGTGGAGAGCTGGATGACGTTTTCATTAACCTCAGCACTCTCTATAGTGAAGTTTTTCTCAGGAGGCTATGTTTTCTGTCACTGTAATGTGATCAGGGCTAAGGAGGAAGTGCAGTTAGTAGGGCTGTCTGCTAAAATTTCAGATTGGTTCCTGAATGAGATGCTAAAAGTGCCTCCAAGCTTTACTCTTCATCACTGTTACTTCTGTCCCAGAAACCAGCTTGCCTGTGCGTGGTCCATTAAACATCTTCCCTTCTCTCTTCTAAGACTCAGTCCCATAAATCCTCAACTCCATGTAGGAGATGTTGTTTTTTGCCCTTTATCCACCACACCAGCCCTATCTGTGGAGCAGCTGATACTTGTTCATCAGTGTCTGCTTGGTGCGACTATAGCTTCATATTCCTAAGATGTGGTTAGCTGGGAAGAGAAATGCAATAAAAATCAATTCGTTCATTGATATCCTTGTGAACACACATTCTTTGTTATGTTGCTTACATAGTTTTCTGTGGCAGTTATCACATTATTTTGCAGATAGGAGTGGAATTGTTCTTAAAAGAGCTTTGAGGAAGGCAAATGTACAGATTCCCATGTCAGAGATAGAAAAGCTGAGGCAGGGAAGCAAGATGACTGCTCAAGGAGTCTGTGGAGGAAGAGTGGGAGGGGAAATCCCATCTGCCAAAGAGGGAATTAATCCAGTCTACAGGAAGCATGGGAAATGACTCAGTTGCAGATGATAAGAAGGTTGGAAGGCAAGTGAAACCTGGCCTGGAATCTGGACAAATGCAAGAGAGAAAGGAACCATATTTTCTGAAATTACTCCCAAGAAAGAACCTGTACATATATAGCTGAAAGGAAAACCAGTACCTGGGAGGGGCTAGGACTCAGAAAATAAGAAGACTGTGAATGATAAGGTCGTCTCTACTTGGCTTGAGCATACCGCAGGGCAGCATGCTTGGAGTAGAGCTGCCTGCTTACAGGGAGTCTGAGTTCAATCCTCTGAGAAAAACATCCTCTCATGGATCAATAGTTCTGTTCACAGCACAGGTTGCAAGATGGGGTCTCAAGAAAAGTTGTTATTTTGCTACTGAAAATTCTCAGTTTCTAGCTGGTAACCATTGCTCTTCTCTGCCTGTTATATGTGACTGTGCTTAAGGTCATCTTACTTTACATATTTTAGTATTTTTTGTGTTCAAGAGTGATGGCAAAATAGTCATCCAGCATGCTCCTAAGTTTTTGTCATTCTGTTTTTTTACATAGTCGTATGGTAGCGGAGATTTAGGTGCTGAGAACTACAGAAGCAATTAGATTATTTATGTGAATCTGTTAAAGTTAATCCGAACTGGACCAAGCCCCTAATCAATCCAAGGTAATTTTTCACATCTGGTATTTCCCAAACAAGTAATTCTCAAGAAGATTATTTCAACTCTTAACTCCAAACTTTGTATTCTACCAACAAAACACACTTCTACCTCTCCATCATTCAATGTTCCCACTCAGTTTTTTAGATAATATGCACCTTGGTGTTAGTAGTGAAAAAACTGTCTAAAACCAAAAATAAAATCTGTTTTAGTGAAAGGATGAGAATTCTCTGTCAGCAATGACTTCATCCAGCAACTGTTATCTCACTGGCATCAGGATTACATGATGCTCTTAATAAAGAAATATTGCACTGTATGAGTAAAACTTTTATCTTCCAACATCAGAGGAAGTTACCCCTGACTTCCTTTTAGCTGCTGACGGAGAGAATACGTTGGTGCAGAGAAGTACCCAAAGATACAGTGACTCTACAGGAATGAGTAAAGCCCAGTGAAATGTGAGCCAGTATGTTTTCCCTGGGGACATTTCAGATAGCTCCTATTTCTACATGGGCTACAGATTGTGAGCAGAGATAGTTTCACAGCAGCTTTTCTGAATCACAGAGGGCAAAGTGGAAGGCAAGTGTAAATCGTTAGGACAAGGGAACTCTGATATCTGAGTTTGGAAATAATCTGGCTCATTTTGAGGTCGAGGTTTGCAGGGATGGTTGTTTGATTGACTTGAAGAACTTCATTGCCAGCCTTGCAGTACATCTAACCCAGGTTATTTTTGTAGCCAAAAGGCATCTGCCTGTGTTTCTGGAGCTCATATTTGTACACATCTTGATGCTGCAATGTGCTGCTGTTACTTTATCTTCAGCTAAAAGTGAAAAGGAGGAACACTTGCCTCTCCTGTCTTCGTGATGCTGTACCTCTTCTGGGCCAGCCCAGACATTTCCTGATTTCTCTCAGTTATTGTCCCTTTGTGTGCCCTGGCATCTCTCATGACCACTGCCCACAATATAGACTATCATCTGAATAAACATAGTATTTCTACTTTATCTGATGCAACTGTCCTTCCTGGTATTCTCAGCTCCTTGACAGAAGCGTATACTGAATTTATTAATAAAAATAATCCTCTCCTGTTGGAGTCAGTTTTAATTTACCTCAACCGTGCCACAAAATTTCCTTTGGATGCCAGTGGGAGGTGAAAGAAACTTTAGAAATAAAGAAATTTAGAAACTTTTAGAAAGACGCAGTAAAATATAGGTAAAATGCGGCTCTAAAGGATGTAATATTTCAGATGAAAGACTTCCTTCAAAGCAGTCCATTGTATAGTGACCATGAAATCTATGAAGCTGGCAAGTGCCCGACTAGCTTCAGCATTTAGATGACTGAATATCGCTCTTTGAAACCTGATGGTGGGGGAAATTGATGCATAGATTAAAAGAAATATTTGTGAAGGGAAGATGGACTGGCAGACACATACATTTTGAGAGCTGAAGAAAGAATCTCTTCACAAAATTATATATTGAATTAGCATTATTGCTTCACCATGCAAAACAAGAGCTGAATGATAGTATAAATGTCCCAGTGTATTTGCAGTCCCTCACTAAACTACCTGTTGGGTTAACTGCAAGTGTGTCACCAAAATTAAATGTTTTAATACAATTTAGTTCCTTCAGTCCTTAGAGCCACAATGCCACTTTTATCCTGAGGCATTTTTAGTGGCACCCTGACTTTGGTTTACAAGCAGTTAAAATAAAGTTTTTACTTAAGCATGACAAAATCCTGCAGTTTCCTAGATCTAGGTGAGCTGTAATTCCCACATCTTTGCAGTGACTTTTGTGTCAAAGGTGAACAGCAAACTCGGGATGAGCGCTGGGCAGGTGATAGATGTTCATTAGAGTGATGGTGCAGGCAGTAATCTTATTGCCTAATTTAAATATCTGCATTAGAAAGATCGTTTGCCTTGGCTCTACTTGTGGGGCCTAATTCACATGAAGTTCTCTCCAGCCAAGCTATGCTCTCTGGTGAAGACTTAGTATTTTTAGCGTCTCCTAAGACTGCAAAGTTGCATGCATGAAACAAGGCAGCATAAGTAATCTCCCTGAAGGAGATAGGTGCCTTGCCTCAAGAAAAAAGTTTACACACCAGCCTCTGATGAAAGGACAGGGTTCAGGAGCTCTGCTCTTCAAATGGCTACAGTCCCACGGGAGTGAGGCGTGAGAAGATGGAGGAGTCAGCAAAAACAGGGAGTGATTTCAGAAGGCAACCCAGGGCCAGGAATGGCATAAGAGAGCTGAGAACTAGCTTAATAACTGGGAACATATTCTTTTTTAAAAGAAAAAGTCTTGCAGATTCACTCCTCAGCCCTCACTGAATGTCCCACTGCACATCCACTCAGGATGAAAAGTTTCTCTTTGAACAGGCTGGAGGAGCTCATGTGGTATCACATGATTTTTTATCAAATGCTGCAGCAATTCTTTACTGGGAAGATGAGAAAATGGGTGAGTGAAAATGCCCTTTTGCTGGTAATTTTATGTTCTGAAGCTCATCTTATGGATAGAAGGCTCATCTGGGGGTATAAGAGAAAATGCAACTGGTAGTTTGACCTTTTATTGAATATAGTGGAGAGGTGATATGGGATGTGTTATTTTAGAAGAGCAAAACAACACATTAGGCATCAAAGAAGATAGCACTGGAGTTGTCTCCAATGCACCTAGAATGCAACTCCAGGGGATTTTAATGCACAAACAGGGAAGAAGGGGTTGCAACCTGCTTTGGGGAGAGGCAGCAAATACACAACTGGGACAGTGTGTGTCAGCTTTCATAGACAGCCACAAACTCTAAACATGGAGAGAACAGCGCCATGAATAACCTTCCCACTATTTTGTAGGTGCTGCCCCTGCTGTGAGCTCTCCCTGTGCCCAGAGGAGGCAAGGCAAGCTGGCTGAGAAGTCTGCAATGGCAACTGCACCTCCCCTGAAACAGCAGGTGGGATTTTTGCTTTCTGAGAGCAAAACCACACCGCAGTTCTGACCTCATAGGAAGTCAAGTGAAAATAGACCCAGTCATCAACAAGAAGATCTGATCTGGGAAGGAAGTGTGTGAAGGTCAAAGCAGAAGGACACTAGATAAATTCAAAATACATGTAGTCTAACAGTGTAAAGGAGGAAACTTCTTTGGGGCAAATGAGAGGAGATTTATAAATCTCTTGATACACAGAAAAGAACTGGTATATTTGGAAGGATATAGTTGAGGCAGCTTAATGTTACTTAAGGATGAGCCAGCTTAATCACATTCATTACCAACTCTTTGTAACAGGCAGAGTCGCAGAGATCCCGATTTTATGCTCAGCCATGAAGAAAAGAAAAGAATAGTAAAAACACTGTGGAAAGAGGAGGAAGCATTTGCCATTTTGGCCGTAAACAGACCCTTGTACCAGGAATGCAGGATCTTAATCTTTGGGTTTTGTGTATTTCATTGTTTTATTTCCAAACTTCCTATCTGATAACGTGTAAAGGAATGTGTATTTTAGTTACCTCATTAGAGCACAGATTTGTTTCATAGAAAGCCGGATGTTTTTGATGACATGTAAGAATGCTGTAGCTAAAAAGCATTAAAATGCCAAGCTTGCTACACATGTTAATGCAGAGTGAGTCTACATGGGTACACTGTGCAAAGAGCTGCACTTCATTCCAGTGGTCTGGAAATTATTGCTTGCCTTTCCTTGTTAAATGAAAAATGTGCTATGTTAAAGATACAGTTTTGAATCTTAAACAATTTTATTTTTTGTTTTGAAAAAATTGAGAATGAACTCCTCCATTTTCAATAACACTTTCAGATTTTCTGAAATCTCAATCCTCTTCATTGGATAGATAGGACAAGGGGTAATGGCTTCAAGTTGCACCAGGGTAAGTTCAGGTTAGATATTAGAAAATATTTCTTTACTGAAAGGGTTGTCAGGTATTGGAATGGGCTGCCCAGGGAGGTGGTTGAGGCACCATCCCTGGAGGTATTCAGAAGAGAAGTTGACATGGTGCTCAGGGATATGGATTAGTGTTGGGTGGAGTGTTGGGTGTGTTGGGTTGGTTTTTTTTTTGGTGTTGTGGTGTGGGTTTTTGTTTGTTTGGGTTTTTTTGTTTGTTTGTATGTTTTTTTCCATTGGTTGGACTAGATGATCTTAAGAGGTCCCTTCCAACCTAGGTGATTCTGTGATTCATTGCTCTGCCTCTGTGTCACTTTGGAAGGTGGCTGTTGGGGCCTGGAGAGGGGAAAGGTATTGGTCAAAGCTCTCCCACAGTGTCAGGAGTAATTTAAAAGACATCTTCTTAAAATCTTATGGAATAATAGGTATTTCTGATTTATCTCTTAAATTTGAAGCAACTATTCATTTACAAACTTCTGAGTATCTCTCTCTGTGGAAATGTGTTCTTATGAGATAGTAAGCAGCAACTCTTCAACATCATGGACCAACATCTCACAAGTGTTTAATTTTGTTGGAGGAGTCTTTTAAATTATAGCTGTCCAAGATAGTAATTTTCTGATTTTTACAATTAGATAGATATGTATCACTCAAGTATGAGAACATGGAAGAGCTGAAGCATCACTTGTATGAGGCAAAGATACAAGTAACTTGAATTATTTTCTGTTCCCTAAGGATGTGAAAGAAGATAATATTGTGGCAAGGAGCAGTTCATTGAATGTATGTGACAATCAGGAGCTTGCCAAAAGCCTCTCAGAGACATGTTTAGTATTGTTAATTCTTGTGATCACATCAAGCTATTCATCTTCTATCAATTCAGATGGCTCTCCTTCTGGGGACAGCCCATCTCTCAGCTGACATTTGATGTGTACTGTGGTAGCATCACTACAACTCTGACAATGAAGGAAGGGTACAGTATATTAGACGAAGCATCAGAAAGATGTTGTGTCAGTGTCACTTATCAGCAGTGAGGGCTGGTCTGGTGACCACAACTGAAAAATATAAAACATCAAAGATTTGGGAGAGAAAGACAGCCACAAGCCAAGAATATCAGTCTAAGCCATAGCTCCCTTTCACACATGGTTCTGCAGCACAGTGCTGGCAAGTTGCACCGGCAAGACTCCCAGTACCTTTAAAATCCAAGATCTGCGTCATTGGATTAAAGATACATAGATGATGAAATACGCTGCGACATGAAGAGTGTTCTCTGTCGCTTTTAGCTAGCGGGGACATTAACTGAACTCATTTCCTCCTCCCTTTCGCAGGACATCAGCAAAAGGGAAACAGCAGCGACTTGCTGGAGCCAGGGGGAGGATGCATCCCCGGGAGGGCAGTGCTTTTTGGGGTGTGGTGTGGGGCTGGCATAGGATCCTGCTGGGCATGTTCTGTTTACATCACTTGCATCAACTTACGTTACTTTCTTGCTATATTCATTGACCCTTGAAAAGACAGCCCTGCTGATTGCAACTGCTCTTGCTCTTGCTGCAGTCATTTAACTCTTTCATATTGAATCCAGAGAAGCTGCCTGGAAGTCTTCTGTAAGTGTATCATTTTCTGTAACTGACTTTTAAAATATACTGGACTTCCATACAGTGACAGTAGGCTTTTGAGCAAGGCCATCAAGAAATTAAAATGAGAGAAAGCCTTGGCAGTTTCTAGGACACAAGTAAGATATATAGACAATTGAATAGATTAGAGAGAAATGGGATTTTGTTTGCAGTGGGAAAATGCTAAGGAGCAATGAGAAATTTTGAGAGCTGAAATTACTTAGAAATTACCAGAAATTACTGTAGCGTCTAGATCCAGCTTGGGTTGCAGTTTTTCTTTCCTTTTGATTGAATGTCTTTCAGATAAAAAATTCCAGCTCTATAGAAGAGAAGAATTTTCTTCTATGAGGATGGAGAAATACTGGCATAGGTTGCCCAGAGAGGTAGTAAAATCTCCGTGTTTGGAGATATCAAAAACTTGACTAGGCATGGTCCCAATCATCCTGCTGTAACTGGACCTGTCTTGATGAGGATGCTGGAGTAGAGGACCTCTGGAGATCCCTTCCAACCTACGTCAACAATAGTGTGTGCTTTTTCATTTGCATATCAAATACTAGTAGAGATGGATCTGTACAACGTTTAGTGACATTATGTGTTAATATAACAATTTAAAAGGTCTCAGCAAGATCCCTTTTTTTTTTTTTTTTTGTATTATCTTTAAGATAGTCTTAAAATAAGGCAAATTAATGGTACTCTGGTTCAATACCAGCTAGGTAAGCCAACACACAGACAGGTATGTGTGCTGCCTTGAAGCCTCAATCAGACCAGTTCCATGTACAGCCACAACCCTGGGCACAGTAACTAGAGCGGTAACAGCAACTCTGATTTCAGCCCCCAGCTAAATTCTGAATGCCAGCCTGCCAGGAGATGACATTAATTTGTTTAGGGGGATGTCGTTATCTCACATCGAACAAATACATGGACACACCATGTCAGAAGGACCCTGTAGGGCATGGTGAATGATGTGTACCTGCAACATGTGGACGGCTTCATGCTGGAGGAAGGGAGAGTGGTGAGCATTTAACCCCGCTCAGCATTGCCACGCAGGACAGGATGCAAAGAAGAATATGTTCCTCACTCAAAACAATGTTAAGCTTTTTTTTTATCTAGTCAAAATATAATTATAGAGATTGGAATTTGGCTGTGAAACCTGGGCTAGCCTCTCTACAAAGCCAAAGTCAGCCAAGTTATTGAATCTTGGTCCTTGGAAGTGCCTTTGGGTTTTTACACCGTGAGATTTGGAGGCTGTCTAGTCTCTTTTTGAAGGATGCTTTTACGATTAAGGTAAAAAGTTATGTGAATTTTTTAAAACTTTGTCTACTTATGCTTACATTCCTGTTAAGCCTAAAGCCAAACTGCTTTTATGAGAGTGACAGCTCAGATGTGAGTGAAGGGCCAAATGAAAATTATGTAGAGATCTCATTTGACAAGGCCATTTCAGACAAAAGAAATGTTAAACAAATAGCCTTACACAATAGGAAATGGTGAACTTCTGCTGAACCTTGCTCCCTGCTGGGTGCCAAAGGAAAGTTTGAAGCTACCCGCATGTTCTCTTTTGGAAATCTCTCTGGTTTAAATATCTGGTGTTTGTATACCATTTTAAATGGAAAATGAAGAGTGTTTAATTATCTTTCCAGGGTATGACAGCTGACTGATAGAAATTGAAATGGCTGCCCAGAACTCCTGTTCTTCACGGAGTGAAAATCCTGCATACTAGTAATTACACAGACGATATAAGCCTAGGCCATATAAAGCCATAAACAAATAGCTGAGACTAGGTGATTTTGCAACATAATGATAGTATCAAAGAAAATTAAAACATTCAGGTGTATGACCCTGGATGAGTGTTGCTTTCAGACTGCAATCTGCTACCACAAGCAGTAAAAGCCATCATGGTCTGGGTAACTTTTCAGCATTGTCTACGTGGAGAGGCAATGCAAGGCAAAGGCTGTGGGTAGAAACAATGTCTTTTCTTAGGACTGATGGATTTAGAATAAGCTTTCTGGCTTTCAAGACCACTTGTCCCTAAAATTTTAAAATAAAACTGTGATTTCTTTGCCCAATGTAAACCATACCCTGGCCAGGAATATGACCTCTGCCTGTCAGGGAAAGGCTCTAACAACCAACCTTCTGATATTCCAGACTTACTGGGGTTTTTTTGCCATTACAGAAAAACTGCAGTCTAATATTTTAAACATTCTGATCATTGCTATCTGCAGTAACTGCAAAGAACAAATTGCAAAAAGGATCAATTTCATAAAGTAAAATTAACTACTTGAAATGGAAAGCTGCCATCACAATCTGATGACAGCAATTAAAGTTGCAGAAAATGCAGTGCTCTGTTTGAGGCAAAAGAAAGACAGAACCTTACCCAGGTTGTTTTAAGGTGTGTGCTGGTCATTATCCTTTTAACTCCAGGTAGGCCTGAGCTTTAAATCTGAGACTGAAAGGCAAGTGTCCTGAAAGGCTGTTAAGGTGTTTAGGTGAAGGTTTGCATCCCACCCCAGCACCGATTATTAGTGAGAACATTTAGTTCTCCTGATAGAAGAAGGAGGAATACCTCAAAAAGCTCAGAGCTTTGAGGCAAAGATGCTACTAGCCATCGTTGGCAGGAGAAATTCACAATTTGCTGGAATTACAAGCCAGTTTTCCTTATTCCTCTTCTATGATGCCTACAAAATGTTTGGCCATAATTCATGGAATCATAGAATGGTTAGAGTTGGAAGGAACATTAAAGATCATCCAGTTCCAACCCCCTGCCATGGGCAGGGACACCTCCCACTAGACCAGGTTGCTTAAAGCCCCATCCAGCCTGGCCTTGAACACTTCCAGGGAAGGGGCATCCACAACTTCTCTGGGCAACCTGTTTCAGTGCCTCACCATTATGAAGAGTTTCCTCCTAATATCTAATCTAAATTTCCCCTCTTTCAGTGTAAAATAATTACACTTCATCTTATCACTACACACCCTGATAATGGGTCCCTCCTCACCTCTCCTATAGGCACTCTTTAGGTACTGGAAGGCTGCTCTAAGGTCTTCCCAGAGCTTTCTCTTCTCCAGGCTGAATAACCCTAACTCTTAGCCTGTCTTCATAGGAGAGGTGCTCCAGCCATCTGATCATCTTCGTGACCCTTCTCTGGACCCATTCCAACAGGTCCATGTCCTTCCTGTGCTGAGAACTTTGGCAGAGTTGGCAGAACAAGGCAGACACCATCCTTACAGTAAATAATTTCTTTCTAGTATCTAATCTAAATCTCCCCTCTTCAAATATAAAACTTATACCCCCCATCCTATCGCTACACTCCCTGACAAAGACTCCCTCTCCAGCTCTCTTGTAGGCTGCCTTCAGGTACTGGAAGGACCACAATGGCACTCAAATCTTGACTTAATGCACTAGTGAAGACAGACTAATTCTACCTGCATGCTTCCTAGTCCTCCCAGGCTTTAGCTGATCAGGTCTTCAGAATGAGTTTTCTGGTTGGGATCCTGAGAAACTGCCACAAACCCAGCTGCAGACAAAAATTTCTCTGGTGTACTCTCTGGGTTTGACCTGCTGCTTAGAAAAATGTTTCTGCTCTCCTCACCTGGCACAAGTTCCTGAGGTGAAGAAGTGTGGCTGATAATCTGGTTGTACCAGTAGCTTTAGGGGATGCCATTACACTACAGGTCAGGGCTTGCTAGTCAGGTACGCAAGTGCCAGTGCAAATCCTTCTGTGTGAAATGCCTTTTAATTGCCATGGGGATACAATGAAATACCAATTATATGAAATGGTCCTGACCAGTAGTTTGTCTTCTGAGGAGATGCTGGTTAAAATTTCATTGTGAAATAGCAAGAGGAGCAGGATGGGTCAGTCCTTCTCATTAAATCCTCCTTTGCAGAGGTGATTTGACCCCAAGGAGTTGTAAAAATAAATTGCAAAGCAGCTCAGCCTTTCACATGGGCCAGACTGCAGCAAGTGGTGGGTGTTTTAATACCAGATATACCTGAATCCACAGAATCCTTGCAAGATAATTGACCACCTCCCATACTTAGCTGACAACAGTTGGACACTTTCCAGTATGATGACATACTCAAGGCTGTTTTCAGGAACAAATTATAAACATTTCTAGCTACAGGCTAAATACAACTTGGTTTGCCAAGTGCAGTCTCTTCCCTTAGTTTGCCAAGTGCAGCTGAATGTGAGATGTATTTATGCTAGAACAGGAAGGCCCATGAACAACTTAACCAGCTTTCTGTCCCTTTTCTCTGCAAAAATACTAATCCACAGCACAAAAGCTACTGCAGGAGCTAAGCTAAACACTTTTTCTGCATGAGAGCTTGTTACTTAAGTGCTGTCCTACTCTGATTAACAAGCATGGGCTCTTCTGCTCACTATTTTTGCTGCCATTTATGGTGCTAAGTGTACTCAGCTAAAAGCAGAAAACTTTGATGCTGTTTTCTAGCTGCTAGCTTTAAATTTAGTCAAATTAACTCACTGCTTCTCAGGGACCCTCTCTATTATAAAGGCTATGTCTACCACAGCAGTCTTACCTGCTCCAGCCCAATAGCTTCAGAGCTGTTGAGAAGGTTCAGGGTAGAAGAAAATCCAGGTTGAGCTCTCCTGGCTGCCAACTGCTGCTACTGCATGTGCTGGGACAAGAAGGGAAAGCCATGAAAGTCTATGTTCTCTTCAAGCAGAAAACAACCATAAATTCAGGTGGATCACAGTGGCTGAAGGAGAAGGTGGCCTTCATCAATTGAACTGCACTGGCAGCCAGGGCCAGGATGCAGGTCTTTCCCATGCTGTGGGAGTGGCAAAGTCATAAATGGAACAGATCATTACTGAGCCCAAGGCACCTGGACCACCAGTTGCGACTGAGGTTGTGACTGGAGTATGGGAAGAGTGGTGCTGGCTCTAAGGCTTTGGGAAAGTTGTATTTGCAATAGCTGTCCAAAGGTTTCACCTGCACCTCTGAATGGCCAGGTGAGCAACATTTGCCATGCAGAAATTTTTGGAACAAAGCTGTGTTCTAGCACAAAATAAAATGTTCCTATTCTAGGAAGTTGGGGTTGTTTTTTTTTCTTTGGAATATGCTGCATAGGGAAATAATCTGTTACCATGCCTGACATGGATTTCCTACCTGGACTTCTGTAGCTGTCTTTTGATGGCTTTGCACAGTATGGTTGTATGACATCTGTGTGGGAACTACAGCAGTGTGGGGATCCAGTTTGGCTCTTGGTGTCAGCAGTCTCATTCTCTGGCTTCAGGATGGTACGATGCTCTGTGTGAAGGGGGCAAGCAATCTCTGAGCATATTATTTTTCTTCCAGTTAAGAATCAGAGCCCAAAATTATATCAAAATCACTGATTGGCAACCAGCCAATTGTCTAATCCTCTCTCAGAAAGGGAGGAAAAAAGAAAAAAAAAAAAAAACTTAAAATTAAAAGCACAAATATTATTAATTGCTACCAAAAACCCCAACAAAACTCCAAGCTGTTTCATGAAGCCTGGTTTCCTGCAGGCTGTCTTATATTGCCACACCTCTTGCACTGCCATAACCTGTAGTGCAGCAAACCTCTTAGAGCACATGATCACACAATCTCCAAATGCTAAGCTCTCTGCAAAAGAGCTTCAGCTTTCCTCTCCTCAGCTCCTGGACTTTTTCTTTCACCAGTTCCTCTCTGATGTCACCTGTGGTTTCCACAGCAATGGTGTATCTCTTCTTTTCTTTTAGTGTCACCAAGGTAGAGGGCAGCACAAGCTGTTCCCTGGAGCTTTGTGCCTGTGGATTATTACTTGGTGACTACATCCATGGCTAGCAGCAAAGGAAGAAAGTTCTCCCTGCCTTTCCCTCTGCAGCAGCATCGTGTGTTTCTCTGTTTTTATGAAATTTGACTTGTTTAAGATCTTTACTGCAGCTTGCTCTCTAGCTTGGGTTAAAGCTGATCACAGTCTCATCCTAACAGCCTCTTTTCCACAGGAAACCAGGCTAAAAGACTTCTCCTTGCCTGCACTTGGAAGCTGCCAGTTTGACAAGCTGCCAGAGCTTGCCTGACAAAAGCAGACGTCTTTGCGCTTCCTCCTGCAATTACTTTCCCATGGAGCCCAAAGGTGAACCACCAGGCCATTGATCTCTCTGCAAACAAGGTATTGGCAGCAGTGGCGGGAGATCTCCTTGGGGATGAAATGTCTGGAAATGACACATGCTGACTGCTTGTTATGTTGGTCTGGTACTAACTGGTCCCTAAATGAGGAGGAGTCACTGCAAGTGAGCCATAGGCCATTTGACTTGTTTTCTTTAGTAGCTCTGAAAAAGTCACGCACTCAAAAGTTAGACAAGGCATATCACAACTTTATCTCAGCTTCAGCTCCCTTGCAAGTTCCTCCTTTTAAAGCAATAACCCTTGCTTTAATCTTTACAAGAGCACTTAATGCCAAGTCAACACTGCAGTCTGCTTCTTCCTTCTTATTCAGTGACCAATCCCATTTCTCTGTTTTCAGCACAGGACTGCAAGGCTGCTGTGAGATGGAGCTGTTCTTTCCTCTACATTCTGGTGTGTGGTGTGGCTCACTCTGCCAGGCTGGGGACTGGCACTGTGACTGTCCTGTGGGTAAGGAACTAAAGACCCTAGAGGTAAAGGCCCAGCTCTCTGTGGTTTTGAATGTTCATCTGCCTAGGCTCTGGCTCTCTGAAGACACTACACCCTTTGCAGCAGCAGGGACAGAACTGACAGTGACTCAAGTTGCAGCTATGAATGATGAGCATTTCTGTAAATTAGACAAACAGGATCTCAAGCCAGTCAGCGGAAATCTTGAGAACTACTAGCCAGCAGCTGTCTCTGAGAAATATGTTGTACAAAACCCAAGAAATAGCGGCAGCGGTGGCAGCTGTGGACTTCCCATCACCTGGACCATATGGTCACCACTTGCCTTCCTGCAGGCTCTGTCTCACTCTACAGCAGAGGAAGGAGTCCCACAGGGCAGAATTTCCATCTTAGCACTGACCTTTTTACTCCAGGGTGACACAGAGCACATCCATTCCATGCACCATGCAAAATGCTGCATGTAGGGGCAAAGCCATTTCTTTTTAAACCAGGTATTGTGATTGAGCTGACAGCCTGGCCCCCAAAGAGTCTTCCTGGCACCACTTGGGGACAAGAAACTGGCCCAGAACAAGTCCTAGAACTAGTTGGTGATAGCAGAATTTGGGACCATTATGCGCTTTTGCAGCTGAAGTCAGTGTCATGTCAAACCACACATTAACCACACATTCCTGAGGTCTGTCTGCTGCACAGGGGAAAAATGTGTGTGAGCCAGTGACCGACAGCTGGGAGAACCAATTTAAGCTGGATATGAAACTTTAATGTTGGCATTTCTAAAGTGCTTGAATTTGCAAATTTGCAAATCTAACAGAACCAGTTTAACACTGATGTTTGCAAGTGTTCAGGCTTTCTAAAAGGAAACTGAGCTCCCCACCATACCCTGAAATCCCACCCTGTGCTCATCAGAACCTACCTGGACTACCAATGAGGCTTAAATCTTTCAATGTGCTGCCCAGATCTCTAGCACATGCACTTGCATGTCACGGTGGTTGTCTCTCAGAGGAGATGGATGGACCATTTTGATGTTGGCCATCACAGCTGATTGCTGGTAGCAAAAGTGATGAAAAGACACAGTGAAGGGAACATGCTTGCCAAGATATGGACACAGCCCAGGAACCAACAGAAGAAATGGGAAGTCTGCGTTAACTCTAGGGCTACAAGTATATTGGGATGATGGGGGCATGGTGGGATAGGTCAGTCCAGTTGAATGAGGGTGTTCGGGAAGGACAGTTTGGGAGGGGGTGTTGCTCTGTTTAAGAGGGCAGAGGGAATGGATAGAGGTATGCCCAGGGATGGATGAGAAGCCAGCTGAGAGCTTGTGGGTCAGGGTTACTGAGCAGACTAGCATGGGTAATTTTATCATGGATGTCAAAAGACTGTGATCATCAGTGCAAAGTTCTGCTAGATGCCAGTCACTGGTGGTGTACCCCAGAGATCAATACTGGGGCCAATTCTGTTTAACAACATCTTTAATTACTTGAATAATGGGACAGAGAGCACCCTCAGCAAGTCTGCAGATGACACAAAGCTGAGAAGAGTGGCTGATGGACCGTATGGGTGTATTGCCATCCAGAGGGACCTCAACAGACTGGAGAAACAGGCTAGCAGGAGCTGCATGAAGCTGAGCAAGGAAAAGTGCAAATTTCTGCTCTTGGGTAGGAACAACCCCAGGCACTAGTATGTGCTGGGGACCAACTGTCAGGAAATCATAAAATCATAGTATTATAGAATGGTTAGAGTTGGAAGGGACCTTAAAGATCATTGAGTTCCAACTCTCCTGCCATGGGAGTTGCTCCCACTAGACCAGGTTGCTTAAAGCCCCACCCAACCCGGCACTGAACACTCCCAGGGATGGGGCATCCACAGCTTGCCTGGGCAACCAGTTCCAGTGCCTCACCACCCTCACAGTAAAGAATTTCTTCCTAATATCCAATCTAAATCTCCCCTCTTCTACTTTAAAACCATCCCCCCTTGTCCTAATACTACGCTTACTGACAAAGGGCCCCTCTCCATCTCTCCTGTACACTCCCTTCAGATACTGGAAGGCTGCTATAAGGTCACCCTGGAGCTGAATAGCCCCAGATCCCTCAGCCTGTTCTCATAGGAGAGGTGCTCCATCCCTTCCTGGCCCTCACCTGGAGACACAGGACTCCAGGTGAGATCTCACAAGCGCAGAGTAGAGGGGGAAAATCACCTCCCGTGACCTGCTGGTCACGATCCTTTTGATGCAGCCCAGCATATGGTTGGCTTTCTGGGCTGCCAGTGCACGCTGCCGGCTCATGTTGAGCTTCTCATCCATAAGCACTCCTAAGTCCTTCTCCTCAGAACTGTTCTCCAGCCATTCTCTGTCCAACCTGTATTTGTGCCTGGGATTGCCATGTCCCAGTTGCAGGACTCTGCATTTGGCTTGGTTGAACTTCATGCCATTTGCATTAGCCCATCTCTCAAGCCTGTCCAGGTCCCTCTGGATGGCATCCCTTCCCTCCAGCGTGTCAACCATACCACTGAGCTTGGAGTCATCAGCGAACATGGTGAAGGTGCATTCTCTCCCACTGTCCATGTCTCCGACAAAGATGTTAAATAGTACTGATCCCAGTACTGACCCTTGTGGGACACCACTCATCACTGGACACTTGGACATTGAGCCATTGACCATAACCCTTTGAGTGTGGCCATCCAGCCAGGTCCTTATCCAGCAAGTGGTCCATCCATCGACTTGTGGTCGATGACTTAGTCCATGACTTTCCAATTTGGAGACTAGGATGTCATGTGGGACAGTGTCAAATTCTTTGCTTAAGTCCAGGAAGATGATATCTGTTGCCCTGCCTTTGTCCACCAAGTTTGTGGCAGTATTGTAAAAGGCCGTCAAATTTGTCAGGCAGGATTTGCCCTTGGTGAAGCCATGTTGGCTGTCTCCAATCACCTCCTTATTTTCCATGTGCCTTAGCAGAGATTCCAGGAGGATCTCCGTGATCTTGCCAGGCACAGAGGTGAGACTGACTGGCCTGTAGTTTCCTGGGTCCTCTTTTTTCCCTTTTTTGAATATCAGGGTTATGGTCCCCTTTTTCCAATCGGCAGGAATTTCACCAGATTGCCATGATTTCTCAAAGATGATGGAAAGCGGCTTGGCAACTTGGTGTGCCAGCTCCCTCAGGACCCATGGACGGATTTCATCAGGTCCCATGGACTTATGCACCTTCAGGTTCTTCAGGTGGTTTCAAACCTGATCTTCTCCTATTGTGGGCAGTTCGCCATTCTCAGAAATCTTTCCATGGCTTCCACATCTCGGCCAGGGTGTCCTTGTTGAACTCAGATTAGGGGAACAAATGGGAAACCTGCCTGCCTGTGCTCCCCACCAAAAACACTGTAGCAGCTCTAACTGTGTGGATATGTGCAGATAACCATGTAGATAACTTAGATGTTACAATAATAATTTCAAGACCTTGGCATGAAAGTTGTTGCACTGTGGAAGGGACACAGGCTTCTGTTCAAGGGGTGCAAATGGAAACCAATACTTTCTTGTGCATGATCTGAATCACAGCCTTATGCTCTTCCTTTCTACCTCTAAGTCGTTTGCCTATTTTAATACATCAAGAGATGAGATCAGGACCATGCACCATTTTTTCCATGTTACCTGTCTGGAACAGTAAAGTCACAACAACATTCTTTAACATTAGAAACAGAACAAGGTAATAACTGTGCCTGGAACCCTGGGGAGATCAATTTGTCAATGTCTGTAGAAGTCTGCGAAATGTTGAGGTTTCAACATTTTCTTATTGATAGCCGGGGTAGTGTGTGAGAGCACAATGGAAATGGCTGGAGAACCTGATTGTTTTCGAGAGAGAGACTTTCTCCTGAATTATTCAGAGCTGTCAGCCAGAAGCAAGTCTAGGGTGAGATGACACCATGGCATTCATTTTGGTTTAGTTTAGACTAAGGCCAAATTAGTGGTAGATTAATTTTCACTGTCCATACACAAACACCGCTCCTCTGGTGTGTCAAGACTTACAACTTTATTGTCTGCTGATACCCTCTTGTCAAAAAAGAAACTTGACAAATTAGTTGCCATCATACCACAACATAGGTATTACTTGTCACCAAAGTCTGTGTGCACAGAGATGCTTCACATTTCACATCCTATTCTTTCCTTCTTTCCCACCTCACTAGTTTTTGAGTCTGTTCAGGGAGGAAAAATTATATAGTCAAAAAATACACTTGGTGGGTTTCATGGCTAAGCCAGAAAAGTCTGTGCTCAAAACATGGCATTTAGTCTATGTGACTGTCTCAGTAAGCAATAATCATAAAAAAGCTCTGGGAGAAGCAGCTAGCTTGATTTTTATCTTGATTTTCTAAATTATGCATGTAAGTCATGTTTCTAAGTTTACCCTTCATAGAGAAAGGCAAAAGTTTAACTGACATTTCTTTTTCTAACTGCTTTGGCCACAAAAGTTTCCACGGTTATAAAAAATTCCTTCCAAATGCCAGTGAGCAGCCTTAAACTCAACAGCCTATTCTGCAACCCCACAGGAGTACCTTGCCCCACAGTGGGACCTTCAGCTGCTGAATTTCAGCCTGATGGTACTCAAAAGAAGGAGTATTTATTTTCTCTTGTTCCTCTGGGAGTTTCAGAGCCATCACTGCTATTTACAGGCTGATGAAGCTTGGCACAATGTGGGTACATGCGTTCTTGGGTTTTTCCACTTGCTCTGGGTGCCTGAGGCACTGCAGTTATGTCATACATCTGCCCAGCACAGCAAGTGTTTCTTCTTGAGGAAAAAAAAAAAAAAAGGAGAAAAAAATAATAAGAAGTGTCCTCAAGTTTTGTAGTCCTTTGGGCTGATCTGAGCTACGTGACTGTAACTTTAACAATCAAAATTGTGCCGTGGGAGTTAGCCTGGAGGGGATCAAAGAGCATAGTTGATGTTTCTTGTTCATTAGATAATACGAACACTTTCACTAGATGAAAACTGGAAACAAAACTGCGCTATCCCTAGGACAGTGGAGGAGGTGTTGGTCAGCAGAGGCACTTGCTGGGCTCAGCTGGGGCATCCTCAATCTTCTTGCTTCCCTTTTTCAGTGATGCTGCTGAACTCAGCCAGGCAAGAAGACCTGACCACTCGTTTACTGGGGGGGGGTTCCAGCCCATTCAAGCATGGACACAGACAGGAGAAGGATGCCCATGTGCTCCAGTGGGCAGGAGGATGGACTAAGTAGGAGTGCTTCTGAAAACCCCACCATGGCAGCTTGCCAACAAGGTGTAGAAGGCTTGTATTCAGGGTCCAGGCGGCTCCATGACTCCTCTTGGACAATATTGTCAGTTACTACTTTCCATTTTTGCTTTCACTTGCGTTTGTAACTGGTGTCAAAGACCCCTGAGTTTATATAGTTGCTATCTCTTTCCTGACTGTTTCCAGTGACACTCATGATCTGCTGCTTTGGGTTTGCAACCGAAGTCATGTTCAGTCAATGTTTACAGGTGGAGAAGAACGATCACACCAAAACCGGGTTTACCAAACCAGGATCTGCTTTCTCATTTCATTGTCAGTTGTTTTAGCATTGGAGACAAATTGTCCAAACAGCATGTCCAATTAGAGAGGCAAAAATAGCCTTTTATGGAGCGTTGCTTGTGGTGGCATCTGAGCCGTACTTGTCCTCCAGCTCACAGGAACCTCAGCTTAGCATCCCTTTGTTTTGGTAGGTTTTGTTCCAGTTTCCCTGCAGAGGTGGGCCAGCCTCAGCCTGGCTAGAGCTGACCAGGGCTAAAAGGAGAGCAGAGGAGAGCAGGAACATCAAAACAGTGCAAGGGTCTGTTTTCCTTTCAACACAAAGACCTCTCCCACCATAACTAATCACGGCAATTGTGCTTGTAAAGAGAGATCAGAACCGACTCTGCTGTAGGTAAAGGGCTGAAGTGATTGCTCAACAGTTTGCTAGTAACAGCTCCTTGGATCAGTGGAATATCTGAATGTGTGACAAGTGGCATTTTCTAGGACACCCTCTGAGTGACTCCCAGATTTCACATCTCAATTCCTCTGGGTTTCTGGAAGCAAATGTCAAGTATTTTTCTCCTGATGTTTTTAGTATTCACATACCATGAACTGACAGGAAAGACTGAGCACAATATTTTAGTCCCTTGTTAACTATTTTTTTTAAAATCTCATTAAGACTTTGTCTACAACAGGGCGATGACTCAGGACACAAGAGGAGTAGCATTTTCCAGCCTGCTGGATGTAGTGTATCAGAGTCCAGGGCGGTGCCAGCATTTTGATGGTGATGACTTGAGCTGTATGGAGCCTTGGATGTGGTCAGCTCTAAACCCTGCCAGCGCCACTTGTCATCCTGACCTTATGTTCCAGTTTGAGGGCAAAAGGGCCTCTTTTTTCCTTTCTGTTAATTTTAAAGAGATAAGTATAGCCAGTGAAGTGACCTCCTACTCCAGTAGAAATCTGTAAGCTTAAAGCTGAAAATGTGAAATTTAGCAGGAGCTCTTTTTTATAGGCTGCTCATTGTTTTGCTTAGCATGAGGCTATGTTGTGTGCCTTCAAACACAGTTAATTAGCACAAGGTCAGCTAGCTTTGTGAAACAATGTCACAAGTCTTTATTTTGCTAAACAATGATTTTTAAAAAAATTTTTTTTTTTTAGAAAAAACAATACAGCAAAAACACATCAATAGAGTGTTCAACGTTGAAACATGATTGAATATAGTTTTGAATAAGGTTTCCCAAATAACACAGACGTCTACATAATTCTTTCCCCATTGAACTCACTGGGGCTTGGGTATGTCACAAGCCACAGACAAGAAGAGGTAGTCCTCTAGAAGGAAGAAAAGATATTGCCCAAAACAACAACTCTGAGGAGGACCCGAATGAGCAGCATTGACCAAAAATAGCCTATGATACAAAATGGGATTGAAATTGAGACCCTTCCTAGAACTGTCCAAAGCTTTTTATTTTCCCTGTGGTGACTGCAGGATTGCTAGGACACATGTTTGTTAGTCTGCAGGAGATTATTGTAATGAATAATAAATGGATGTGACAGAACCCCGAGGTAACTCAGTGACTCTGGAACTGCTTTCCAGTTCCCCCATGTCTGGCTGTAGTCATCTCTGATTTCTGCCTTCTGCTACTCATAGAAGAATGACAATAAAAGATGGCTGGGACATTACTTTATAAAAAAAAAGAATAATGAAAATGAAACTATAAACTGGACTGCTGTTTAGGAAAGATTTTCCTTAAGGGTCAGGGAAAGGAGTGTGGTTGTGGTGTCTCCTTGGAGAGACAAGCTTTTTCCCAAACCTTAGCCTGTGAAAGCACGTCTTGTGCCACAAAAATGTGTTGGCAACTCCTTTCAAGAAAGTTACAATGATGTTTTTAGATGAAATGAAATGAGTAAAGACTACAAGATCACAGAATAGTTGAGGTTGGAGATATTTCAAGGTGGCTTTGGAGATGTCTAATGCAGCCCTCCTGCTCAAAGCAGGATCACCTGGACCAGGTTGCCCAAGACTACATCCAGACAGTGCTTGAATGTCTCCAAGGTTGGAGACTCCACAACCTCTCCTGACAACCTGTTGCCTTTTTCATCCACCTTCGCAGCAGACTGTGAGGCTTTTCAAAACAGGCATGTTTTTCTTATGTTTAGACAGAATTTCATACATTTCACTTTGTGCTCGTTGTCTCTTGTCCTGACACTGGGCACTACTGAGAAGACCCTGGCTCCATCTTTACCCCTTTCCATCAATTTTTAGATGGAGATGAGTGAAGTATCCTCACTGAAGATGAACCTGAAGGCTGGACCTGAGAATGATTTGTGTGGAGAACCGAAATTTGGTTTTCTAAAATGGAACTGTAACTGTCCTTTGTTTGCACTGAAGGGCATGACTTTTGCTTTTGGTATACAGTTGCTGCTAGTTCAAATAAGTGAAAAGGCAGCTTTCTTACCAAAGGGTTTCTTGCTGCCCATCTGGGCCACTCCTGCAAATCATGCTGGAGGCTTGTCAGGCTGGGCCTCAAAGCTGCTGCCACCAGAGAGCATGGGGTTATCCTGAAGCTTTAGATCTCATCTGTGACTCTGCTGAGCACCATCTTTTACATCAGAGGGAAGTACTAAAGCCTGCTTGCCCGATCATCTGGGTACCCACAAGCTGAAATCTGCTCCTGTTTCCCCTGGAAAAAGCAAAAGCAGCTTTACCTGAATTTGGATTCACCCCAAAGGCACTGCAGATGGAGGCAATCCCAGGCTGTGGTCAGAGACAGGCGATCCTTGGTTCCCCTCCAAGGGACAGTGTCTCCTGTTTATCTCTTCAGCCAGAAAAAGGCTATTTCAGGGGAGCGGGCACTCTCGGCAGTGCACAGAGCTGTCAGTACAGCTTCTGCACGCCTCGGGAGGTGCAGGGATGTGCGAGGGGAGACAGCAGAAACCAGAGCTAGGCAAGGACTCCTGCCAGAGATTGGATGAAAGCAATAGGGCCTGCTGGCTTTTCCCGGGCTGAGCTCATGGAGGGACTGCACAGCTTGACAAATGCCTGCAGAGACACTGCCAAGTGTAGGCAACAATGTGGGAGAGGAACAGCAGTCTTTTTGAGGGTACCAGATAGAGGAGTGGTGCTAGGCCACAAACATCTGGTCATGCAAATCTCATAGCAAATGCCTGCTTGCATACTTTGTTCTGCTACCTCCAGAGAGGGACAGTGTCTCCATCCATCACCTTCTGAGATGTGGCTGTGCAGGATGAATGGATGCTTCTGATGAAAGAAGTTGGACGAGCCGGATGCTGCTTACTTTGCTTTGGCACTTTCACACAGGACACTTGGGCGAGGAAGAAGAAAGGGATCCAGTCAACTTTGTTTGTATGAATTTAATATGGATACTTGTGTTCAGGGTAGCAGTCTTATTTATTCTGGGCTTTCATTTCTCTGAAAAGAAAAACATTTGGTTCTGAGATAGTTTTGAGTAGCACTTTATCTCATGGGTGCTTGTTTTTTCTTTGACATGGGAGGCAGTTCTGTACTTGTAAGTGACATGCCTTGTTATAAACATAGATTGAAGTTCCATATGTTATGGAAAATGTTCCCTCAGCATACACAGAGAGCACGGCACACAATTCCTGCTAGACCACTAGCAGAAATGCTCATTTGAGTCATCACAACATCAAGCTTCAAGCAAAGGCTGGAGGGTTTGGTTCCAAGTTGAAGCACTGGAATGCTATCTTCCAGCTAGGTGTAACAAGGTACACCTTCCCAGAACTGATTAGCAGTCTTGTGTCTAAGAAGCAGATCCAGCTTCTTAGCAGGTTTATCTTTGAAACAAGCTCCACAATGAACTATCATTA
Source organism: Pedionomus torquatus (assembly GCA_013398155.1). NCBI lineage: Eukaryota > Metazoa > Chordata > Aves > Charadriiformes > Pedionomidae > Pedionomus > Pedionomus torquatus. The sequence goes on along the minus strand of VZRU01005171.1, from coordinate 196,611 downwards.
CTAAACAGAGAAAGAAAACATGAACAGATGGACACTCATGGTGAAACAAGGTGTAAGACAGTCAATATGATGCAGCTTTTCCAGAAGGGCTCTTTGAGAAGAAGTTTAAAGCCATAATCACCTTGGAGGTTGCTCACCTTGTGAAATAAAGGACTGAGCCAAGTACAGACTGAAATCCTCTCTGTAGGTAAATGTGCTCTGTTTATCCAGACAAGATGGGCCCTTGATGAATGCTGGCTAAAGCACAATTCGAGTTCAAGTACTTAGTTTCAAATGCCCAGCTTTGATTTCTGTTTTTGTAGAAACCCTGAGTGCCATAAGTATGAGCAAACTGGTTAGAGCCTGGGAATTAAATGGAGTCAGATGATCACTTTGATTTCCAAAATGGGAAAAGATTCTGGGGATGCATCCAGTTTTATGTAGTTTTTGAACCTTTAGTGAAAAGAAGAAGAGAAGGGAAGAGAAGAGAAGAGAAGAGAAGAGAAGAGAAGAGAAGAGAAGAGAAGAGAAGAGAAGAGAAGAGAAGAGAAGAGAAGAGAAGAGAAGAGAAGAGAAGAAAAGAAAAGAAAAGAAAAGAAAAGAAAAGAAAAGAAAAGAAAAGAAAAGAAAAGAAAAGAAAAGAAAAGAAAAGAAAAGAAAAGAAAAGAAAAGAAAAGAAAAGAAAAGAAAAGAAAAGAAAAGAGAGGAAAAGAAAAGAAAGGAAAAGAAAAGAAAAGAAAAGAAAAGAAAAGAAAAGAAAAGAAAAGAAAAGAAAAGAAAAGAAAAGAAAAGAAAAGAAAAGAAAAGAAAAGAAAAGAAAAGAAAAGAAAAGAAAAGAAAAGAAAAGAAAAGAGAAAAAACTCTAAGCATGGAGTTGAGCTTCTTTGTTTTTTTCATTTGAGCCAAATTCTAGGTCAATCGTGCTCTTGAAAAGTCCTTTCCCTCTATCTACATTAAAGGCTGAGTGTAAAAATAATTTCTAAAAATACTTGGTATTTTCAAATTAATTAATTGTTTAACTTTTGCATTAACAGTCAAAACACATTGAGCAGCATCATTGTCTGGAACAACCATGAAACCCTGCAATTTGAATCTGTTGACCACAGGTCCTTTTAAAATACACAGCACGCTAGAGGATCCTGAAAGTTCAGATGGGTTTGAAATTGCTCTTCTTGTCCTCTGGAGACAGAAACTAAGCACAAAATGTACCAGCTCAGGATGTACCAAAATGGTTCTGTATCAGAAAAATATGTTATTTGCTTCTATGACAACATTGCAGACATACAAGAAATAAGACACTAGGCATCCCACACACTAAAGAGATGAAACTGTCTACTGTCCTGAATTGACCATAGAGCTTTCTCATCAACTCCATTACTTAAATGCTTAGTACGTCCTTATTCACATGTTTGCATGACTAAGATGTCTTCATGCAGAGCACTATTGAGTTTGCTGTAACTTCTGCAGATTGACATTCCGACTACAGCCCTTGGTGGGGTCTGGAGTTCATTGCAGCTGCGGTGCCTCCAATCTAAATTTTAAGAGCCCTTGAGCATAGGGAGACTTGGAGGAATGACCTGATGGCTGAGGAAGGCTGGCAGCAGCCCTGTCTACTGCTGTCCTAGCCAAACGGGGAATAAGACAACCTTCCACTCTGCAAAGAGTATTACCTACCAGTGGCCTGGTGCTCCAAAGTTTAAATACTATCTCTGCCTAAAAGCAAGGTCCAACTGCTTGACTTTCCCAGCTGGAATACAGGGTCAAGAGTTTGGGTTTTTTTCTTTTTACCTCCCTCATCAGGGTGCTTTGAAGATGAACTGCTTTGTTTGAACCTTACCTGCTGTAAAAATAGCATAAAGATGAGAAGAATATGAGGTAGGACTTCTGTGCCCATGGAAAGCTTTGATTTGAGTCTGGTTTTGTGCAAAAACTGTCTGCAATTTTTCTGACCTCAACAGATGATCCCAGTGTCAGGTAAGGGGGGAAAACCCACAACTTTTGCCTTGGCAGCATGGACACCAGGACTCCCAGATCCAGCAGCCAATTTGGGCATTCTTATCAGGATGGCCTTGTAGAAGGCACAACTGGCTGAAATGTCAGGAGATGAGGTTCCCCTGGCATAAACTGAGGGTACTTATACTGACCACCTGTACCCAAGCAAGGTGACAGGGCCAGGTAACCACAGCAACAGCTTCCCAACAGCATGTTGGGAAATAATGCAAAGTAGCAGGTCCAGGCTGAGGTCAATGCAGGAAGGACAGACAACAGGTCAGGAGAGCAGGCACCAGACACAACCCGTGGCATAGCTTAGCCATGGCATGGGGGCTTCTAGCCAGACAGTTGCATGGCCCAGGTGAGGGCAGTCAAGGCCCATTTCGTGTCCTCAGTCCCACCTGTGATGGAGTGGCTGTGTCACTCCAGGTGTGATTCTAAGTATAATTGGACCTCTAACCTACAAGCAGATAGTTTCAGTAGGAATGAAGTATGGAGTCCTGGGAGTAAGAAACACTGTGCTTTCCTGACTGGGACCTGTCTCATTAGTTCAAAGGACTAAAAGCTGTCTGCTGCCTTGAAGGTGATAGCAAGTAAGTGGCTGGCTTCATCTGACTTCTCATTATCCCCTGCTGTAGCCCTCCAGGAGCACTCAGAATGGGGAGGTTTGAAGATAGCGTGCTTAATCAGTTTTCTGCTTAGTCGGTGTAGTGAAGTGGAGGGCAGTTTGCTCGAGCTGTATGCCTTCTTAGTTCTCTTGCTCCAATTCTGCTTGAGCTAGCAGGAGTGGTGGGAAAGCTTCCTTATTAATGGCAGCTCATTATTGTGAGTTTGGCATCTGGTGGATCAGAGAAGATGAAATCATTTGTGTTCCTGTCTGTACAAGGCTAGAAGTGATGCAGAGGAGGCAGCTTTAATTAAAACCAGCCACTGTAGATCATAAAGCAGCCTTATCAACTTGCAGGCGCAGCACACTGCTCTGGAGAGTACTGGGTTGTGGGAAACAGGGATGGCCCACAGCATGAATTGTAATAGCAAAGCGTAGGCAAGGACGGGTGATATCTACTGCAGCGCAAACCTCTCGACCCTGCCTCTTGCTTTCTCTCCTGAGAAACAGCCCTGTAAACCCAGCGTGTTCTGTGGTGTGGCTGGCTGTCAACACTGTGTGGCATGGATGAGTCTGTGCCTCTGGAACCACACTGCAAGGCTTGTCTGTTTGTCCTCCAATCATTGTATGTGGCTAAGGCTTTGGGTACCAGAAGTTCTGGAGGCTCAGATGCTCCCAGCCCAGGGTACGTGTAGGTCTGAATCTCCTCTAGACTCCTGTTGCTTAAGCACTGAATGACCTTGAGTGCAGCTGCATTACGTACAAAAAATGCTAGGCTATGATCATGCTGAAAAATAATATTCAATAGTGTAAGCCAATATATATAAATCACTCTTCTAAAAAGTGAAGTAGCATGTTTAAAGCAAAACTTTTGGCTTTCTGTGTGCTAAGACAGACTGAAGGTGCATATTCTGCTCCTGACCATGGATTTGCAACTTTGGGATCTGACCTGATGCTCAGAGGAGCTCAAACTGGGAATATGCCTTTGCTTTTCATTTGGGATTTGACTTTGCTGAAAACAGTGAAGTGTATTATTCATGAATATCTCTTGCAGAAGTCACAGACCAGCTTTTCCTGGACTGCATTCAATGAAACAGATTTCCATGTAGTATGGCCATGGGGTTGAAAGGCTTGTGTGAAACTTCTGTTCGGTATACGCAAAGAAACTCATGAAAGTCCCAATCCACAAGAGAACTCCAAGAACTTGAAAATCATGAGTCAGGCCTCAGTCATAACTTTTTTTTTTTTTTTTTTTTTGGATACAAAAAAACCTCAGGGTCTTTATTTGCTTACTGGCTTGTGAACATTGAGTTCTTGTTCTCAGTCAAGCCCTTAAAGCTGGGGAAATAAATCTATTTCTAAATGAAAAGCCAGATTCTCTTGCAATAACAGCCATAGAGAGGCTGATCTGCTGCTGCAAGTTTAATAACATGTGGGGTAAAAGGGACATTCCTACAGTCCAGTGCTACCACCTCAGACTTTCTCTATATGGACTTTCTCTATGTGGACTTGTGTATAAATGCAGGTTATCACCTTTGACGTTAGGAACTGGTACCTGGTTTTAAAAACCTCCCGAAGTGGGCTTCCCAAAGCATGTCGGAGGGAACAGCTACATGAATGTCTCTGAAAAATGGCTGTGAAAATGGGTGTTTCTTGCCTCCTGCTTGTTTAAGAGGGAGCTCATGCAGTCTGTGCCAACAGCTGGGGCAGATCGGCTGGCAAAGCAGAGAGATGCCCTCTGCTCTTGCCTTGGAATGACACAAAGCAGTTATTTTAATCCTAGGCCTGAACTGCTGCCAACCTTTGTTATAAATATATATGTAGGAAGGCAAGCATGCAATTCATGGGAAACTTCCGGGTACATTTTAGCCACATGAATAATGCTGCATGTGTTTCCATTTACCTTTCACTCCTCTGGTCCCCAGACCTGATACTTTGGACTGATCTCTTCACTCTGCCAGAAGCATGGTGGCAAGCACATTGAGTGTAAGTGCCCAGGAACTCAAAACTTCAAATGTAGTAAAGTTTCTAAACAGAAGCCAACAGCTACCCATCTTGTGTTCTTCCCTTCACCTTGGAAGATGACATAAGCCAAAGAAGCTTTTTAACATTCATCTTCTATGAAATGCTGCCCTTAAAGGTTCTTAATTGTGGAAAACTTGAGGTTGCAAAGCACCTTCTGGAGAAGGTAAGTTGCATTTGTCTAGGTGTTGGCTCAAGTTAATCAATTACATTTAACTGATTAACATGTAACAATCCAACAATTCATGTGTTTTAATGTGAATCGCCTGCTATTAAACATTCTGTTTCAAAGCTGATCTCTAGAACTCAGGTCTTTGCGAGGAAACTGTGCATCCCTAAACTAAGGTGAACTGTGCTTCCTCCTGTACTCACCTGGGTTTGGAGGTTAGTACCTGAGTCTCAATTTTCACCAAAAACATTCAGCACAACTCTGCTGACAACCTTTTCACCTTAACAGTTAATCTCTCCTGTTGGCAACCATTCCTGTTTATCTGTCCAAATTGAATGTCATTTCCTTGAGCATGACCCTGCTGGGAAAATCTAGTGGGTTGGGGATGGCTGACTGAAAAACTGAGTTAGAGCTAAATCTCTGCACCAAAAGCTCATGAGGCTTAACCATCCAATGCAGCAGCCATGTTGTCAAAGACCAGGAGCTGTGTTTGCCTTTTCTTAGAAGTAAAGCCCCCAACATTCAGCTTTGGCACTCCTCAGTGCTGAAATAGCTTTAGGAAGAGGATCAAGACTGTGTGAGGGTCAGGAGTGCCACCTCTTTCAGAGCAGGCCTGTATGTCACCAGTCAGGGCTTGTAAAACTCATTGTGGAGGCAGGTTGCCTGCTCTCAAATGTTCATGCAGCCTTTGGGAAGGATTAAGTAAAGGTGGTGTGTGACGACAGTAGTAGCGCTTGGCTGTGGGGTTGTGAGGAGCTGGGCCAAGAGGGTCAGGATTAGCGCCTGCGGGAAGCTTTCATCTGGAAAACCAAGCACTGACTCAAGCAGCCATAATGCCTTGGTGCGCTGACCTCCAGTTGTTGCTGACAGTTGGCACTCAGTATGGCTGGAGATGCTCCTTTCAAACAAGAGATGTTCTCTTCCTGTTCAGAGAAAGCAAGAGAAGAGATGGAAAAAGGGTAAGGAGGGGAAGAAAAAGAATAGATGCTCTGTTAGCCTGTCCTGAACTGCTAAAAAGTTCAAAATTGTACGAGCTTCATGAGGACTCAGGAGATTCAGGTAGGCTGCATCATCTGGGATGAAAGCTCTTCCAACTCTCATTTGGTGCGGTGGGGGCTATACTCTCAGATACTCATAGCTTTTGAGCCGCTGTGGTCTGACAGCAGGCTGAGTCATTGGTTGTTGAGTCTTAAAACTGCTCTGCCTTTCCTTCAATGCCTCTGTTCATATGCCTGGCTGATTCGCGGGCATCTTCAGGACCTTTGAGGTGAACAGGAACAGTCATACCACTTGAGTTCTCTCCAGCTTAGTTACAGTTGATTTCTGAATCAGAGGTGGGGTTTGGTTTTTGTTTTCTAGTTTTGGAGGGGTTTTGTTTATTTAATTGTTTTTCCTCAGTAAAGGAGCTAAACTTCTCATTTCTTTAAGATGACAGTTTCTTCAAAAAAATGACAAGCATTAAGGTGGTTTTAGAGGTGCTGAGTTTCCTTGCTCACTACTAATGGTTTATCTGGCCAATGTTTGGTCTGTGGTGCTTGAGACTATCTGCTCGAGCATCAAGGGGAGTTGCTTTTATGCAACTTATCATAAAGAATAGTTTCAATACAACTCAAGAGGTGGGTGGCTTTTTCTCTCTACACTTTTACAATATCAAATGCTCCAGGGACATCTAAAATGTCATGAATCTATGTACGCAATATGTTCCTTAAGATATGATCACTCTGTGCTCAACTGGGGAGAAAAAAAATGAGTCTGTTACCTTCTAGGGTAGTGAATGATGAAGCTGTCCCATGGTTTCACCTCTGGAAAGAAGGTGAAGAATCAGTAGGTGCAATCCCATAGAGGTGTAACTGGCTGCAGTGGCACTGGAAGAGCTGAAGACTGAAAAGGTGTAAGGGCTGGTGTTTTGGGGTCATGGTCCATTCCTCCCCCCATCAGGGTTGGTCCATTGTCATGGTATTCAGAGACAAGAGAGGTCTGGTGCTACTTCCCTCCTTGGAGTCATAGTTCATTACTCAATTTCTGGTGGTCAACAAGTGATACTGCTTTTGTTCAGGCTTTTTAAAAGTCTACATATCTCTAGGCTTGGTGAAAATTGTGAAAATTGTTCTGTGAATGTATATTTTTATTTTCTCTTCACAACCTCTTTCTGGCTTAACCTTTGAAGGGCTATAATCATAGAATTATTCGGGTTCGAAAAGACCCTTGGGATCATCGAGTCCAACCATCAACTCCATTCTACAAAGTTCTCCTCTACACCATATCCCCCAACACCACATCTAAATGACACTTAAATACATTCAGGGATGGTGACTCAACTGCCTCCCTGGGCAGCCTATTCCAGTGTCTGACCACTCTTTCTGTGAAAATTTATTTCCTAATGTTCAGCCTAAACCTACCCTGTTTCAGCTTGAAGCCATTCCCTCTCCTTCTATTGCTAATTACCTGTGAGAAGAGACCAGCACCAGCNCAGTGCTGCATACAGGGGGACAATCATCTCCTGACTTCTACTAGTCGCACTATTTCTTATACAAGTCAGGATGCCATTGGTCTTCTTGGCTACCTGGGCACATTGCTGGCTCATATTCACCCGCTTGTCATTCAGAACCCCTAGGTCCTTTTCTGCCAGACAGCTCTCCAGCCACACTTCCCCAAGCCTGCAGCAATGCATGGGGTTGTTGTGGCCCATGTGCAGGACCTTGCACTTGGCCTTGTTGAAGCTCATACCATTAACATTGGTCCATCAATTCAATCTATCTAAGTCCCTCTGCAGAGCTTCCCTGCCCTCATGCAGATCAGCACTCCCACCTAACTTGGTATCATCTGCAAACATGCTGATGGTACACTCTATATCCTTGTTGAGATCATCAATGAAGACATTAAACAGAAGTGGTCCCAGTACTGAGCCCTGAGGAACACCACTTGTGACCGGCTGTAAAATAAGTCTATGTTTATAAGAGTGCTGAGCAGATGTGGAGACACCTGGGGTTTGTTACCTTTTTTTTTTTTAAGGCACCTTCAGCAAGTTGCCTAGTTTCTTTTGACCTTCCTTTCTTCTTTGGCTTAAATAGTTGGTGAACTTTAAAAAAATTGCTATTAAAGACTCAATAAATTGTGAATTAAAACTGGGAATTATTTAGTGATAATAGATTATTAGCATAGTGGGAATGTCTCCTGGAAACTTAATGCAGGCTATCAAATGTACATTATATTTAAAATGTACATAAAATTGATTTTTTATTCTTGAAGAACTTTTAAATGACTCCTAAGATTAATAAATGCTGGCTGGCTGTGTATGGGAGGCCGTGGAGACTTGCTTGGAATTTCTTTAAAATTCCTTGGAGATCGTGTGACGTTCATGAGGCATGAAGTCTTGAATCAAATAATTCTAGTGATAAACAGCATGTTTGTCTTGATGCATTTGTGACCGATGTAATCATGCTAACCTTCTGCTAAAGATAAATCTAGAGTAGGGGAGAGCAATGATATCATACTCCGATTAAGCACCTGGATAACAGGCTGAGAAAAGCAGAGGACAGCCTGTTCCACTGAGCGGGGCTTTCTGTGTCCCCGCACTTGAACAGCGACTGCATAGCCTGGTGACATGGATTATAAATGTCCACAGCAGGTCTGCCTGGGCTAGTGGGTTTGCTTGTAAACAAGTCTCCAAATTCACATGACACAAGTCTGTATATGACATAAGCATTTCTTTTGGATTGGGAAATACTACATTTAATGTTTGATGGTGCCCTCATCTCTGCTTGCAGGAGGGTGCTGAAGTGTCCTGAGGACAAGGACTGCCAGTCCTGATGTGGCCTGTCTGAAGCTAGCTTTTAAGAAAAAAATAGCAAAGGCTTTCAGATCCCTTTCAAAAATAGATGTTTCCTGTGTTTGATCTGAACAGAGCTAGGAGGATGCTATCAGATGCTGAGTATTCATTACTGAAGCTTTGCTTTCCTGGCACAGAAATTAGAGGTGCCTGTGAACAATCTCGGCTTTATTTCTACCTGCTGGGCACAAATTATTTCAGAAACAGCTCAGACCTGTGTTTGTGTAATGAAACACCATCCTGCCCTTGTTTGCTGTGAAAACCATGCTGGATGTCCCAACTGCACAGCCTAGACAACTGTGCCATCCTGGAGGGACATTTTCTACTTTTTCATGTATTAGAAGTCATAATTCTTGCATTATTTTATTCTAACTTATCTATACCAACCTTATGGTATGTTACTTTGTGTGCAAAAACAAGCCCCTCAGGTGTGAAATAATGTAGGCAAATAAATGAAAGAACCATTAAAGCAAAACTATCCTATGGGTATTTAGTTAAAGAATATTGGTAATATTCAACTAAAAGTGAACGTGTTGGAAAATGCTCTGAAAACTGGATGACTTTATCTTTACAGGAATCAGTCAGCTCTTGAGTTAATAAATCAAACTCTTGCCAGCTGAAGTATCTCATCAGAAGTGCCAGTAGCTAAAGTACAAGGTTGTTCTTTGTCAGAGGCTTGATGTATGGATGTGGTGGGACTGAACTGGTGAACTTTGGACTCATTAGACATCAGAAGTCCCCTCTAGGGAGATCCATCTCTTTTCCCTCATTTCTGTACTTGGTTATGTGAGAACATTTCCTCTGAATATTGTTCATAAATATTTCCAAGAAACCAACCAACTATTGTTTGTCTTCTGTCTTTTTTTGGTCATTTTTTTTTTCTGCACAACTTTTCAGCAGAGAACATTACTGCCTTTGGTCTTCTCAGCAGGTTGGGAGGGGAAAGGGTTATTGTTTCTGGGTTTGGGCAGTTTGTTTCAATGGCTGTTGCCTTTGTTGTTGTTGTCTTTCCCCTCCAGTTTTGGCAGTCTGGGGAAGTGGGTGGTTCCCTGTTTTGTTTTTTTGACCGTTTGTGAATTATTTATACATCCAGACTTTTTGTGTGGGTGATGCTTTCTTTGGGTTTTGATGCTTGTTTGTAGGATTTGTTGTATCTCAGGACATTTTTTTTTGTCTGGCTTTTGTTATTCTGAAATTCAGATTGGTTTTGGTAGCTTCCAAGTGGCTTCTGTGGCTGATGGCTTCTGTAGCTTTGCTCTTTGGTCCCAGACTGCCCCCTGCACAAGGAGAACAGGGCTCAGATTCACTTTGCTCCTTGAGAAAATCCAGGTCCTCTTAGAGTGTATTTCTCAGCACCAGCAGAAGGCAGTGACTGGTAATGGACTTGCACAGGGTTAATTATGTGTGACCAACCTGATTGTCTTCTGAGAAGAGATGGCTGAGTTTCTGAGTGTCATTTACCTTGACTTTTGCCAGGCTCTCAAGCCAATCTCTCACAGTTTTCTTGTATCCAAGTTGCAATGCTATGGTCTGGATTGTTGGACTACTAGATGTGTGAGAAAACTGGCTGAATCATTGGGTCAAAGCACAGTGGTTAATGGTTTGTACTCTACCTGGAGGCTGGTTACAAGTGGGGCTACTTAGGAAGCCCTCCTGGAACATGTCCTTCACAGAATCTTCACGGTTGGAAGGGACCTTTGAGATCATTGAGTCCAACCACACACATGCACAACCCACCCCCCCCAACAAAACAAATCACCCGACCCAACAATCTCAGGCACTAGAGCATACCCTAGAAGTGCAACGTCTACATGTTTACCTCCAGGGCTGGTGACTCCACCACCTCCCTGGGCAAGCCGTTCCAGTGCCTGACCAACCTCTCAGTAGAAGTAATTCTTCCTGATACCTAACCTAAACCTCCCCTGCTGCAACTTCAGATCATTTCCTCTGGTCCTGTCGTTACTCATTTGGGAGAAGAGGCCAACACCTACCTCTCTACAACCTCCTTTCAGGTAATTGTAGAGAGCAATGAGGTCTCTCCTCATCCTCCTCTTCTCCAAACTAAACATGCCCAGTTCCCTCAGCTTCTCCTCATATGACTTGTTCTCTAGACCCCTCACCAGCTTGGCAGCTATCCTCTGGACATGATCCAGCACTTCAATGTCCTTCTTGTAGTGGGGGTCCAAAACTGAACACTACTCAAGGTGAGGCCTGCTTCTGCTCTGCAAAGGAGGCTGACTAGAGACTTCCCAAGGTCCCTTTTGACCTGAATAATTGTGTTATTCAAACAAGCTGGTGTCAACTCAGTGTCAATATCAAGACTGCACAGTGCAGACTGCCTGTTGCAGACAATTATTTCTGCATAGAGGTCTAGTTGCTTTTCAGCTAAAGGGATGGGGATAGACTTCGATTTGGTAGCCAGATCTGTCGTTGTAAGGAGGGCTGTGATGATGGAAGATGCATTTGTGTGCTAGCATCCTCATTCATTCCTAAAATAAATTCAGTGCACACAAACTGCATACAAAATTCACAGTACTTAGTCAAAAACTAAGCCATAAAGGCAGAGTTTTTCAGCTGTATCAAGAGCTTGAGCAGAAGCATCAAGCAGGAGTACACAGCCCCCTCAATGGATTTCCTTCCTTCACAACTGAAAACAGGGAGCTTCTGCTTCAGTATGCACATAAGGGATGAGGGCAAAGCACCCTTCAGCTGGTTTCTAAGCACTCATGGTCCACTGAGAAAAGCTTGGGGAGGAATTGGATCATCTCTAAAATTGAATTGCTGCTTTGAAGCAAATGGTTTGGAAGGGCTGAGCAGTGAGCCCACAGCCAAGTAACCCAAGACTTGCATTAGCACTGTTCCTTGATTTTTAGGCTCTACATAATTTTTTTGCATGGCTCCATGGTATCCAAATAGTGCCTCTGAGATTTATTTCCTGAAGTGCTGATCCCATAAGGCATTAAAAAAAAAACAAACGAAAACAAACATGTTTTTCCATTTCTTCTACATTGCTACAGATACCTGGTGCTCATGTTGAATATTTTGTCTACCTGCCTTAGCCAATTACCAAATTACTTTCTAGGCCACTCCTAGAAAGTGTTTTATCCCTAAAATAAGCCCCGAGTAGGTTTCTTCCTGTTTCCTCTCCCTGACCTCCTGAATGCCTTGGGGTTTTCCAGTGTAATAACTAAACTTTAAAAGACTGAACAAGGTTCACAACAGATTGGAAAAACAGTGAAACCTTGAGTTTTCTGGATTTTTAGTTGAACTTAATTTAAATTTGGAAGCTAAATTATAAGGGTGAGGTTTTTTCTTCATTCCTCTTCATTCTTCCCCCATCCACTTAGGGTTACAAGAAGCAGGATGCTTCCACTTGCCTAGCTTTCTTCCCCCTCCGTCTTCCCAAATTCACCTTGAAGATTTGATAGCTGATAATCTGGAAGATGAAGATATGGACTAAAAGAGTATGGCTCTTGCAAGTCTAAAAGAAGTAGTACCACCTCCCTTGCCGCACCTTCATCCTTGAACTCCCAAGTATAGGAAAGGTTTTCCTGGTCTTCTAGGACCTGGAAGTATCAGGCTTATTTAAACTTGATCTGCTCTGAAGCCAGTTTAGCAACTCTGTCAAAGGCCACAATTCCCTGTTGAACTCTCCTTCTAAGTGGAGCCTGTTTTGAATTTCCCAGCAGCTCTGTAAGTGTAGACTCCCAAAGTCAATATTAAAGCTTGTCATAGGTTCTAACAGGAACCTTCTGGGCAATAACAGATTTTGGGTTTTTGTTTGGGTTTCTTTTCTGCAACAGTGATACCTTACTTGCTAAAAATACTTTTATCCATGTTTATCAGTCCCGAAACGGGTAAACGTGACACAGTGGGGTCTGATGGGTTTAAGTAAATCAAGGTTTCAGTCTATCAGTGTTTCAGTTTTTTATTCTTCACTCAGACTTGCCTTAGATAGTTTATCTTCTGACTGCTTAATTTAAGATATCTGAATGCTAATGTGGCAATGTCTGGTGTCCCCATTTGAGTTCTTTGCACTGGCAGAGGGGAGAATTTAAACCTTAATAGCTGCCTTCATTCTTCATCTGAATGAAGCCTTCCTCACTTCCAGCCCTTGGGGAGATGCTGAAGCTTTCTTTAATAGCAGCCTGATGAAAACTGCCAGTGAAAGACACTAAGCGAAAGAAAACACTTATGCTCAGGGTTGCTTTTTTTTGGTATTGAAGTAGCTTATTTGGTTATAAATGGTAAAAAGTGAAGAAATACTGTTTCATTCATATACTTCTGAACTGATGGAGAGTATCTTCCCATCACAAGGAGCAGCAGCCGTTCTTACTGAACAGAAGATGAATTACATTTTCATGTGATCACATTTGTATCTGCATCTGTGATATCACGTGGTATGAGAGGATTTCTAACCTAATGCTTTCTTAAGGGACTTGAATGAAAGCCAGAAAAGAGGTCTGATTCATTGTTGTCTTAAACAAGGAGAGGTGGTCTGTGTCTCCATGAATCAGAAGGGGACATCTGCTTTGAATAACACCCAGGAATGAACCTGTGTCTTCCTTCCAGGAGAACTGACCTTGTAGAAGATGAAGGATTGCTATAAGCAACTTGCTGCTTCTGCAATGTGGTGCAAGGAAGGACCGAGGTGGTAAACTTTTCTTCCCATGGCAGCTTTGCCTGCTCCAAGCTGGCTCAGGGTTTTTGTTAATTGAAGAAGCTACTCAGTAGCACCATGGCACTAAAACTCACCTAAATTTAAAATTTAGTACTATCAAGAATACCTTCATTTCTAAAGGAAGTGAAGAAGCTTAGTGTAAATTTGGAGGGCAGAGGAGGCACTGTTACATTCAAGCTGTTTTTTCTTATATTGTGTAGATATTGAAGGCTTTACAATAAACCCAGTGTATTGTAACACTTTGCAGTCACATGTTCTTGTATATAACCTTAATAAATAAAAGTATGAGACCAGTATGACCGGGGAGACTTAACAGAACTTGGAGTAAATCAGGACTTAAAAAAAAATTTATCAAGGTTTGAAAACAAGAGACCATGGGCTTTTGTGTGTTACGACCCTGAGCCCTGTTTCTGCCTTGTAAGCTGGGGTCCATACCATACCCACACTGAGATCTCCCAGATGGGAAAATACATTTCTCTGGTATTTATCAAGTTCTTTTCTTGCTGCCTTAAAATATTTTTTAAAAGAAAAAACTAGCAGGCAGATACTTTAACACCTCCATGAAAAGATGTAGAATTATTACAAGCTGATTTCACTCCTGTCTCCTTAAAGGGAAATAACCTGTGGTATAAACATACAATTAAAAATAGTAGCAATTAGAGAGTCTTGGGAATCAAAACAGGAGTTTGCTGTGGGGTAGAGCTGGTTTCCCTTTTGTCTGTGCTTCTAATTTGAAACTCATGTTGCGATCTAATCTTAATAGTTGATGCTTAACTTCTGGGTTTTTGTGTAATCCAAATGTCATGGGCCAGACTCTAGCCAGTTTTCAATGATTATCAACAACACAAGTAGCCTGTGGCCTCAAATCTGCTTCAGATCTTCACTGCATGTTGTTAGTGTGAGCGTATCCACATTTGGAAACCTGTATACACACAGCAGTGAATGCTGTTGCATTAACTGCTTCATTTGTCCATGAATGAAGGAGAAAGATGCCTCTTATGCCTGCACACGTGCAAAGAAGAGACTTCCTAATGCAGGATTAGGAAGGTGCTTTCAAGTCTGTCCATTCCACTTACAGGCATTTCAGTATTACAGGACCCAGTGGAGGGTCTGAACATCCATCCGCCCACATCCACCCCCCTTGCAACTCAATACAAGCCAGCAGATTGACTGCAGTGCCCTTGGTGCAATGTTAAGAGGATGGAGGAAAGAAACCAAAGTGATGGAAGATGCCCATCGCAACTCTCTGGAGAGAAAATCACACATGGGGAGGACTGTGTCTTTGACAGTAATCTTGGCTCTTCCCATCTCCAGCTCAGTCAGAGCTGTCAGACTCATGCCTTTTAACAACGCCATAACCT
>VZRU01005171.1:138446-178197 GCA_013398155.1 Pedionomus torquatus | reverse complement strand
TTGGCCATTGAAGAAAGAGAATTGACCCTTTGATCCCTCAGCTTTTATACTGAGCATGATGCAGATAGGATGGATTACCCCTGTTGGTCAGTTTTGGGTCACCTGTCATGTCCACTCCTCCCTGCAGGTGGGACTGCTCTATGCTTTTCTGCTTCTGACCTCTAACGGGGCAAATAACGGTATTACCTGACCTTAGTTGTTCTAGCAATAAGTATAAGCAAGGGCCTCTCTGCAGACCATCCCTTGGGATAATCAGGTTTTATCACTGTGAGAGTGAATGGTTTTCTGAACGATATGCTGTTAATTTCAGAGTTTAGTTAGGCCTGGAAGAGGCCCAGCTAAAAAAGTACAATAGTAAAACAGAAAATTGGTTCATTTTATCTCAAACCAGGACACTCTCTCCACTGCATCCTCACTGTTTCCAGTGGCCCCATGTCACGGTACACCACCTCAGTACACAAAAGCTCCTGGGGCAAAGCCGAGTTGTGCAGCATCCCAAGACCAACTGCAGATTCCCTCCTCCTTCTTACAGAAAAAGGTGGGAAATGCTGGAAGGGAACTGTTGCTCACACAGTTCAGAAGAAACTAGAAGTCCTGATTGTCACATGAGACCCTCATATTAAAGTGAAGGACAGTAGGTGAAGAAAGTGGAGTGCTGTGAGGTGGACACTGTCTTAGGAAGGAAGATTTTTCCACTTGTGTGGTCATTTTGTAATGTCTCCTGTTGTTATGGAACATATTTTCCTGGCATGGCCGGTCATTGCCAGACACAAGCTAAAGACGTTGTTTGCTTCCTGATATCC
This sequence comes from Pedionomus torquatus, assembly GCA_013398155.1. Classification (NCBI taxonomy): domain Eukaryota; kingdom Metazoa; phylum Chordata; class Aves; order Charadriiformes; family Pedionomidae; genus Pedionomus; species Pedionomus torquatus. The sequence goes on along the minus strand of VZRU01005171.1, from coordinate 177,394 downwards.
TCACTTTTGGCCCATCATGACCTTATTAGAGAAGCTGTGTTGGCCCTAACAGCTCTTGTTGAAGATGTATGTATTAAAAAAATACGTCACCAGACACTGGAGATTTCCCCCATTGAATTAGACCAGCATTCCTCCTGCTCTATTATCCTATCAGCTGCAATAATTAGGACAAGGTATCTCCAAAATAAAGGTGTACAGTGGCAGTGTTTGTGGGCAACACATACAGAAGTTCCCACCGACCCTCAATTAATTGAGTGATAAGCAGATTCTTGAAGCAGGAGCCACCAAATCTTCACACCACCTTTGCCATTTAGGGGTTTTGTTTGGACAACAAATCTATGATTCTATGATTCGAACTTGGCCAACCTAGGCATAAGAAGGGCAGCAGGTGGCCTTTTGTGAGACCTCAAGGCTGAGGTGGTTCAGGTGTCCAACAGGGGTTTTTTTGTGAACTGGTGGCACAGTTGGTGTTCAGACTGTAATGTTCTGATGACGGGATTCATCATGCTATGAATGAGCAAACCTTTCTTCCTATGTTGCACCTGAAGGATGGGGAAAATCATCATTGCTTTCTACCTTTCAGAGACTTTTATCTCCATCAAATGGAAAGAAGGGCAACAAAAGCAAAATGTTATTAGTAGAAACTTGTATTTTGCTTTTCTGCTGAAATTTCAAGAGATACATGTCATCATAATGGCACTGACCCAGCCCAGGTTGGGCAGCTCAAAGCTCCATGACCAAGATTTCACAGCTTGAGTTTCTTGCTGGTTTATGTGCCCTCTGTGCCCTGGACAGGGGAAAGAAAGGGCAACATCTTATTTAAATATAGCTGGGCTTTTTTGGAGAGAGATATCTTTCCCCTTGTTCTAACAATTAACCAACAGGAACATGTTGCAGAAAAAATATGAGAACTGGGAAAGGGAGAGTGAAGATGGACGTGAATGTAGATATCTCGTCTGGTGCTATACAAAGGCACTGCTTGTACTACAGCAAGCCCAGCAGCATTAGCAGCCAAATTATTTGTTTAATTTTAGCTGCTGTCCTCGTTGCATCTTGACTTGCTAATTAGTATTTTAAGTGCTTGTAAAATAGTTTGGACATATTCCTTCAGCTTTCACACACGTCTCTATCGCTACTGCTATGCCTTCCTCCTGCCCTGTGCCGTCACCTAAGTAACATCGTTTCTGCTTCCAGATGGGTTGAATTCTCTAGAGCGGGAAGAAAACACAATCTTCTTTGCTTATTCATGCACAGAGCGCTCTCATTTGCATGAGAAGAGATCAGCCTGTGAAGCTGCACTCCCTGAAGGCTGGGGAGAAGAGAACCTTTGCTAGCAGGCGGGGAATAATGAGGCACAAATGTAGATAAACTGATTTAGTTTTTTTTTTGTTCTGCAGCTACCCAGGGTTTTTATACCCAATTTGCAGTATTCAAACTGCTCTGCACAGCTGATATGTGGAAACTGTGGGCTGGGAACACCACTGGTGATCTTGGTTGGATTTCAGTAAGCAATTGCCTTGGTGATGTATGCTGCAACTGGTACGATGCAGGGGAGGATGTCCTAAATTACTGGATTCAAAAAAAAGGCATGGATTTCTGAATGAACGCAGTGAATGGTGTGTTGTCATGTGGTAGGCTGCTAATTCTGGTACGGCAGCAATGCTGGCAGGAATGAACAAAGGTACAGTAATGAAGGGAACCTGCTGGGCATGAACATTAGCTGAGGAACTTGTTGAATTGCTCCTGCAAGCAGGTAAAGTTTGAATTACTCTGGCAAGGAACCTTAAACAATACTTTTTTTGCCAGTAGTTATCTGGCAGTTGAACAAAAAAAAACCCCAAACCAACTAACCAACCAAACAGAAAAACAACAACACCCCCCGCTTGCCTCCCCCGGAACCCCAATCCCCTTATTTTACAGGTCTTCCTTTAGGGTTTTTTTGTGGGTTGTTTGGGGGTTTTTTTTATGTACCATTATATAAATATACAGATAATAGCTACCCAAAAAACCCATATTTTCAGAAGTGACAGTTTTCAAAGCACCCCAGTTACTATTTATGAATGGTGTTTGGGAGGGTCTGCAAATGGAAGAATAAATACATTTTTGTACATGCACAGTTCTGGATATTCAGTACACAGAGGCACTTCCTAAACATTTTGTGAGAACAAAAAGCCTTTTCCTTGGCTGTTTACAGATGACTTGCAAAGAATAAGTGAGAGGTTTGAGCGTGGCTGAATCGAGTGGCTGCCAAGAATTCAAATAAATGGTCTCAAGCCCTGATTTTTCCACAAGCTCTGCTTTGGAAGATGCAGAAATGAGACATGTCACATGCTAATGCTGTCTATCAAAGCAGTGGTGAGAAGGAAGCTTTCTCTCATTTCCATTCCCCCTATTTGCTCTTTGGAAGTTGATTCTTTAAGCGTTATCATTGCTGAAAGCTTTCTAGTGTTTAGATTCCAGCCGTGATCTCATGGGTTTTAACGAGCTTTTTTGAGCTGAAAGGAGCTTGTGGGAAGAATGAAATGAAGATGATTGCTTGCATCTGTATGCCCTGTGCACTGGGGTGTGTCAATCCATATGATGAATAATGTACATATCAGCACCTTTGATTTTCCTGGCATTGTTTTTTTGTCTCTTGTGGATCTTCAGCAGGGAAAAGTCTGACTTTCCATATTTTTAAGGCTCTCCAAACGTATCTTCTGTAGTGATAAATTACTATGATGAGTAACACAAGATTTCCTCTAAAGCTGGACTGGCCCCTGTTGCCAGTCTGCATAAAATTGCTGAAAACAGTCACCTGTAAGGTGTCCTGTACATCCCCCACAATCAGAGCTAATAATATGAGGCAGCCATTCAAAACCATAAAAAGAGGTTTTAAATCATAGAAATATTACACTTCAATGGAAGCAGTGGGGTTTTGTAAGCTTGTTTTAATTCTCCGTGTTTGTTCATGAATTGGGAATCTCTCACGTCATACTCAGAAGCTCTCTGGGATATTTCTTTCTTTGCAGGTGAGGTTACTGAGCCCATGGGAATGCTTGGCTCAAACTTTACAGACAGACTAAGTACTCAAATGCTATTTAAAAGAAAACAAAATCAAAGTAAAAACGCACCCTTCTTATGGAGGTGTTTCTCCACAGCTGTTGTAGTGTGTATGCAGAAGCCCACAGTGATGCTACAAAGCTTTCACAGGGCTCATTAGACTTGCCCTACTTCTCTCCTGTGTTTCCAACTTGTGGAGGGAAGCTCCTTATAATTCGTGCTAACACTGGCATGGTAGAGCTGTCTTCCCACTTCTGAAATATAGTCTTGGTCTGCTCCAGGCTTCAGCTTTGCAATGGCAACCTGGAGGGAAGGTGAATCAACGGTGACTGCTTTCTCTAACACATAGGTGTGCATCAGTCTCATATGTGAAATAAATATCTACACCGCCAGATGTCAGATACCATTTAATTTTTCACTGTAGCTTGCTCTGGGGTGTCTGTGTTCCCACTAAACATCCACTAGAGAAAAAAGAGAAGACAAATTGTGGTTTTGCTCTACTGCCTTGACATAACAAGTAGAATAATAAAAATCTTAAATTTGCATCCTTATTGTAAGAGGTAGTTTTTAAAGCAACTTGATACAGTCTACATCAGCTTTACTCATTAATGCCTTAGGGTACAGAATTTGACTAAATTTGGTCCAACTCATCACTTGGGTGGGAACAGGTCCCACATCATTCTGTGTCCTGCACAGAAATGGGAGATCTTACACGTGTTGTTCTGCCTTTGTGGAAGCATTGGGCATGTGTCTCTTTTGTTGGTCCTCAGGCACAGTAAATAATCAAGAAATACATTGTTATGAAAACACTCAGCAGCAAAAAAATATAGGAGCTTGAGACAAGATAAGCACCTTTCCAGACTGAAAGGTAAAGCAGTGATGAAATAACCTTGGGGACAGGCTCATCAGGCCAACTACCAGCAAAAGGAGAATTTCTGACCTGAAAACTTGCTAGGGCTTCTCTCCATTTTTTTGGAGGCAGTTCATCCTACTGCTTCCAGGGTGTCTGTGCTCCCATGCACAGCAGCTAGTGTCTACTAGGTATAGAGATGGCTACCACTGTAATCAAACTTCTTCAAGAAGGTGTGCGTGTATTCAGCATGTGATTTTTGAGCTGACAGAGGATGGCTGGGCTAGGCTGAACTAAAACCTGGTCACATCATGTAAGTTTACATCATAAGCTCTTTGGATCAAAAGACTGATTGCAAAAGTGAATAATAATGAATTAATAGGGACCTAAGGGGACTTGGAAGTCAACTGTTTAACAGCAGTGGTCTGCTTGCCTGTTTTTCTGACAGCTTCCTTGTCAGGCCTTATTACATAGTCACTTCCAAGTCTGAAGGATGACAAAATCGATTAATGTGTCCAAGATAGACAACGTTGAAAACAAACATCTTTCATCTGCTAGTATCCCTGTTTGGAACCATTCCAAGGCCTGTTGGAGGCCACACACTTTCTGCTGCTTCCTTCTGTGAAAGGACCAACATCCAGTAATGGTATCCCAGAGCTGAGACAGGTACCTGCCAGTTTGAGCTCTTATCCCAGAATTGCCAACTGCACTTGTTTTCTGCTCATGATCTTGCAGCCCACAAGCTGTACAGCTGGAGATAAGCAGCTTGGAAATGCTCTAGGGTTCATGTGTTCCCAACCATGAAGACATGAATAAGTTGTGCTGCAGTGCAATGCATTAATCAGCAAAGGATGTAGAGGCTGTTGGAGTCAGAGGAAAGGTGCTCTATGGGCTTGAAATACTGTCAGATTGTATCTATGCTCCCTGTGAAGTCAATAGGAGCTGGCTTATTATACAATTAGATTTTTCTTATATTTGTCTTGGATGAACCCTAAAGAAATTAGTTTTAGATATACATGCTCAGAGCATTGACTTTGTCATGTGAAAATTTAGTCCTGGAAAATAGTCATGTTCAATGGCAGCACTGTGTATATATAATAAGATCAGACCCACTGTATGTGTCAGCAGTGCTTCCCAGACCTGCCTTTTTATGGGTCTTGGAATGAAACCTTGCAAGGCATGAGAGCCAAGTTTAAGGAGGAGAATACTGAGGAGTTTTGGAAACTGTATATTCACTATGAATATCAAGGAATTCTCACCTTGTGCAGCTGCAGAAGCCTGCCTAGCTGACCTAGACTGTTTTGCTGTGACCTTGTCTCCATGCTGAAAAAGTCTTTCCTTCTCATCTTCATGACGCTTCAAGAGGACAACATGATCTGTGAGGTCTGTCTTGCATTGCCTCTTCCACAGTGTTGGCTGCAATGGTGTCAGTGCCCAGCAGCCTCTCTTGCCGGCCAGTACTGCCTTGTTCTTTTACTCTTTTACATTTGTAAGTGCTTTTCCACTGGGATTGCCAATTCTTCAGTTCAAACAGGTTGGAATTGGCAGCGTCTAAGAAGTGTCTGTCAATAAAACAAGTAACCCTGCATTCATGTTTACTCCCTACAAAACAGTTTCATGTTTGGTCTGTAGCATCTTGGCATCCAAACCAAGGCATGATACTTCTGCCAATGAACTTCACCTTTGGTGAGACATGTTTTTCTAGCCTGACTCTGGTTTGCAGACCAGTCTTTCTTAATGTTTATACTCAAGGGGTTGCAAAGAAAGAACCAGGATCCTCATCCTGTTCCCTCTGTGGAGGCAATGTTTTTGAAGTGATCCAGACTTAAACAAGGAAGCCTGCAGACTGCCAGAGAGCTCATTTGCCCACAGAGTTGTATCAGTTGAGCAGTAAGTGAGTGAGGGAAGGACCAGCATGACATATACCTGCTGACAGTTCATGAGGTAGATGTTTCTCCATCCCAAGTTGGTGTATTGGACTGATTAGCCATGCTGGAACTTGAATTATTTCATTGCAAATCAACTTTTGTTAATAAACCCAATTATAAATACAGACGAAGACCCAACTCCACCTACAAAGTCCAAAGACAAGACATCAGTTAGAAGATAAGTGTGTCTAAAATGAGATGGATTGTCAGTCGAGGTGCCACCTCTGTGTTTGCTAGCAGTTCCTCATTGACAAGTGGACTAAATCAGCTTATTCACAACAGCCTACATCTGCACTAATATCAGGGGCATATTCTCCATCCACCACGAAGTACCCCAAACAAATGAAGCTTAGACCCTTGCCCATGGTAATTTGGTGCAGGTCAGCAAGATGTCGGTGCCCACAGCCCTATAAATAGAGAGCGGGAGCATGAGGCCATAAGTGCATTCATGTTTGTTAACACAATCTCTCATCGCCACGTCTCGTGTTTCTGCTGCACCCCGATGTGTATTTGCAGGCTTGTGAGCTACAACACAAGTAATTTGCTGCAGGGCGCTTGGGGTGTTTCCAACAGCCAGCTCGGTCCGTGTGATACCAGAGTACCTCTGTATGCTGGCAGCCATCAGAGTGGAAATGCTGTGCTTGTTAAAGGGCTGAATTTGACTTTAGCGTCAAGGTCTCACATCCTTCCCTACCACCGGTGCAGATATGCCAGTTCTCAATACTGCCATCCACATCACCTCAGCTGGGATCAAACATCGCAGAAGATGCATTTCAACCCACTTGAACAATCAGACTTGTTCCAACACTGAGAGGAATAGTAATTTTTCTCTACAGAATTGACATTATAAATGAGTTGTTGGTTAATTTGCTGCTTTCTTAGCATCATTGATCCTATGATGTTAAGGTGCTATGTAGCACATCTTTAAGCAGCAGTGCCTGCATATAAACTACCCAGCAGTAAATTTATAACTCCATTTGGATGCAGAGCACAGCCTTCTTATTGCTAGACTTTCAATCTCTTCAAGAGTTTCAGGGTTACTCATGCAAAAATAGCTTGTCTGCTTGAGCGAGCGTAGGAGGGCTGTTCATCAGTATCATATGCAGAATCATAACCGCTTGCTGCCGTGAGCTGGAGAGCAAGTTAGGAAAATCTGTCATTTCAGAGCCGTAAAAACCCATCTCATAGGGAACTCCTCCTGGAGCTTAGAGTGATGCAAGAGGGCTGAAGCATTAGCCCCATCTCATACAAGCAGCACTGGCTCAGCTTGATCAGACCCTCACCCGGCTCTAAGGAGACAGAGAAAAAAGGCACTCAGATTTTCTGATTTTGACAAAGTCATCCAGCAAATTTATGGCTACTTAAGCCTTTTGAGGAGGACATTAAAATAATGCAAGTTTTAATGCTTGTCATAACAGGACCATGCAGGTGAGCCATGAAGATGCTGATCTTCAGCTCAGCAGGTTTCAGTCTCTCCTCCAAAATTTGAACACTTATGTTTGGTTATATGTGCTGCCTTTCCTATTCTAGCCTTATGGAAAGGCAACCTGTCTCTATGCAGGTATTGTACATAGCTTCTGCATGAAAAATTAAGGAAAGTGGGTTAAAAAGTGCAGAAATATCCCTTGCAGGGGGAGCAGCCATGCAAAAACCAAGGAGCATGTATGGTGAGAAACAAGACAAAAGCCCGCATCACGAAGATGCTGAAGCAGATAGCAGAGCTGTAACATAGCAGTGGTTGGGCTTTTTTCCTTAAAGAGTTTGCCTTGCTCTCTGCCAGAATGAAGAGATCTTTTCCCATCTTACTGTGCTAAGTTTCAGATGGAGGTTAAGAAGATTATTAAACTTGGCCACTCATGCGCACTTGAGAAATAAATAAAAAAAAACTTTAAAAACTAATGATTTGATTTAAGGAGGACAGTTCAACCTCCATTCTTTCCCAGGGGCATGGTTAAACAAATGTTTTTCTCTAAGTGAAAAAAATAACCTCTACAGCAAATTCTGTCATCCAGAAATCACTTCCAGTGGACAAGCAGCCAGGCTGAGTGGCCATAACAAAACATTCCCAAATACTCTGGTATACCTTTTTTTTTGCTTATTAATATCTGCTTGTGATATAAGTAACCCCCTCTATCACCCCATCATCAACCATATCCGTATGGTTGCTTGCACTCCCACACAGATATATATATATGTATATTTTATTTATTATTATTGTTACATTTATTCCTGAAACTTAAAGCTTTTATATCATGTGAGGTTTCATGTAAATATTCATCTCACAGGCTCATACCCATGGCTGACTTATCAGGTCTGTTCCCACTGGCATGCATACAAATGTCAAAATGCACCTGGCTCAGAGCTGGCACTGGACTTATCAGATGGCAAGCGAGGGATGTATAGATCTCAGTCCTATGTGTTTTCAAGTCACTCTAGCTAAGTCATGTTTCCTTGGGAGCTCTGAAGTGGCAGAATAAGGTTTCTACTCCAAAGGTATGTACATGCGCCTTTAATTATGCAAAGAACTGGAGCCAGCTTCCTCCTGCCTGCTGAGAGATTACAGTGAGCAAAATTTGGCACCCGATTCTATTGGCACGAAGGGACTTTTTTTCTTTTTTGCCCACACAGACTCCTGCTATGGAAATTTGTGCTTACCCAAGGATCCACCCAAGTGGATCCAGTTGCCATGTCAGCAGATTAGTGTTTACAAAAGACCAGCAACCCTGGGCAGAAATTTAGCATCTCCCAAAGCCTGAGAGCTGAATTGTAAAGATGATTATTTGTCCTCTTCATCCCACGTAGGAAAAGTTGGCTCAATCAACACTTCATTCCAGTCTCTCTGGCTTTAGGAGCTGGAAAGGCAGTGAGCAACCCCTCCCTCCTCCTGACCTGAGTGCTGCTGGAGGCTGTTTTGCTGAAGAACAAACTGGTTATACGTGTGCGAGTGATACCTGGGCCGTGGCAAATTGTGGAAACCATCAGAAATTCAGTGGGTTCTCTAATAATGACCTGGCAGCTTCAACATAACTTTCACTATCTGGTAATTAGACAAAAATACAGCTTTGCTTTTATGCTTTGCAGTCTTGTAGTGGCTGGTTGTAGTGGGGCAGCTTGTAATCAAGGCAAGGAGGCCTTTCCCAGGGAGAAGCAGGACAGGGCTGCCTCCAGACACAGGCAGCACCCACTCTGGAACAGTTTCATCTCCAGAGGGCTGTGTTTGGCTGAAATCAGGTCTATTAAAAGTGTCTTTAAATTCCTATGGATACAGTGAATCGCTGTATTTGCATGAAATGCACAGAATGTGTTTTCAGAGACTTCGGGAAAAGCAAAACCTAGTAGGAGAAACTTGGGTGGAGGCCTTGGAAATTGCCTTGGTGTTGGGTTAATGCTGTTAATTGAAGTGAACACTAAAGCTAATAAAAACTTCAAGGGGAGCAGTCACCCCAAGGGTAAGTCTTGAAAATAACTGGGATACTTTCTCTGTATTTCAATGTTTACACAGAAGAAAGACTTCATAGCTGCATATTTACAGTGACTTTACAGGAGGGAGAGTGACATCTGAAGAAACATGCGGACTTTCTTCTCCAAAGTGAAAATTGGATTGAGACAAAAATGACCTAAATAAATATTGGAAGATCATAGGAAACAATTCCTTGGAGGTAGAGAGAAGGAACATATACATGCAGATAAGGATTGTGTGTAGAAGTTGAGTATTGTTCTTAAGGGAATTTCAGCGCATCAAAGGAGCCTGATATCTGCCTCGGAATAACATCAGAAGAAACATTGCCTGAGGAGAAATAATAGAGGAGGTGAAAGAAATTTATCTGTACAGGGGAAGGTGCAATGGACTCCAGTGTTAAACACTGAGGTGGTTTCTGGCTTTTCTGTGTGTTGCTCCCTGGGCTCAAGAGAGCACAACTTCTCACTGCTCGGATGCTTGTAAGTGATGGAGAGATGGACAAGCAGACTTTGTGGTAGGGCCAGGAAATTTGTCAATAATTTATTGAGTCCATATGGGGTCAGCTTTATATTACGAGTATAGACTAAGGCTTGTGTAAGCAAAACTACTCTTGTATCTGTGCTATCGCCATTTTGGAACGGTCCACTGCCATCTGCCCTCTGTCTGCTTTCCATCAGAATGGCTGATGTCTTTGCACAGAAACTCAGCACTAGGGAGAAAGGGGGGGTATCAGTGGGGCTTCTCCAGCTGGCACAACCTGCTGATTCTCTGGGGAGGAGATGCAGGAGCAGGAAAGTGAATGTGTACTTGGTGCAAAGCTCTGGGCTGTAAATACATGTTGCAGATTGGTATGTGTTCCACCTTTCTGCACCCAGGGGTGTGTATGGTCTATTTTAAGTTTCTAAATTAATATTTTAGCTGATTTGCAGATGAAACATTAGGTTTTGTGGATATCTTTAAGCGTTAAGGTACCAAGTGGTATCCAAGGGCTCTGCATGGTTTGCGTGAGAACCCAGATATGAAAGCAGCCCCGAGCCTGAGAACAGACTTCCAAAATGGAGCTACTCTGTGTGGAGGAATTGGCTATCCTTTATGTGTGAGCTGGTTGTGGCAATACTGAAAAACACTGGACCCAGTACATAGTGTCGTACTTTTTAGGTACACTGGGCCCTGCAAGTAAAAGGATATGACAGAAACGTTCATAAACCCGAAGGATAATTTAGGACCTAAATCAAAAGAGTGATGGAATTTAGGAATACTTAAGGAGTATGTACAACATGGAGCACTGATCTTAGAGTGTAATTGAAAAGGATATCTCAACACATCAGTTTGGGGGCAAAATTTAGGACTTATTGCAAAAAAAAAAAAAAAAAAAAAATCCAAGGCAGAATTTCCTTGCTCCTCCCTGCCTCCATTTTTTACTGCCGGTAAACCAGATTGCAAGAGGGAACATGCAGCTCCTATTGCAAACCCCCAGTGAACTCTGGAAGCTGGTGATCCTCTTATGACTGAATTGAGACAGAAAGAGGAAAGCATCCTGAGCAAACTGCTGGTCCTCATGAGCACATTCCCATGTGAAAATGGTGTAAGAACTAGATACATCTTCAGGACAGTGCTGGGTTAAATGTATCATCTTCAGAGGCACCAGTGTGCTTTCTACCTGAATGAATTTAGGCTGCAAGTTACAAAGAGCAAACTAAATTTAAAAAATACACTGTTGTGCCTGAATTCAACTAGGTTGCTTCTTCCCTTCGGCTTGGCTGGATGCTAATGGTGCATCAGGCGGTGGCTTGTTCATGTGTGCTGGCCCCAACAGTCCAAGAGAGCTTGGAGTAATCGCTAAGCTGTATTTTTAGCCTCAGGTTCCTCCGGTTCTCATGCCTGAGCCTGACAGCACTGCTCTGTTTGCAAACTTTGGGTGAGTCACTCGGACATACAGGCTGAATTACCCTGCTGTAGACCAGCAGTTTGGCTTCAAAAAAACAGAGGCAGGCAGCAAAATTTGCCCTGCATGGAATTTTCTTTCTTTGTGAAATTTCCCCCCTAAATTCTGTTTCTATGCTGATATGCTGTGATATCCTATTCAATCACAGTTGAAGGGCAGCACTTACAGATGGCATACATCCTCTTCTGATACTCAGAAGAAACAACTCCAGCCCCAAGTGTTTGGAGGGCAAGAAGGTTTGGGTGGCCCAATGTGTTTGGATAGCCCTTTTTTTGTGCAACTGCATCTCCTGCTTGGCCAACACAAGTCACTGAACATTTCTCTAAAAATCTCCAGCTCTTTATTCAATTCAATGACCTGGCATAGCTAATATTTAGGAATATCTCCGACAATGGGAGAAAGCAGCCCCAACCTGGAAGGCCAGGTTCAGCCCCAAGATGTTCTTTTGGGTAGCTGCTGCCTGTTAAACACTGAGAAAGGAAAGAACAGGATTGCTCTGAGCTCAAAGTGCTAATGAGAGGCTTTCCAGAATGCTCTACTGATCTGAACAGAATCTGTTGACCACAAGTTTAAAGAGAGACAAGATTTCTTTCTCAGGCCAAGGAGATGCTGCACCAGAGAGAAAGCCTGCAAGGACCAGGTCAGACCCCAGAGGTGTGTCAGTATTTTAAGCATCACTTTTCTCCTTTTCCTTTCTTGGCTTCATTTGCTGATCTGCTTACAGGAGTCCCACAGTCCCACAGGAGTCTGCCAGGGCATTCTCTGATACCTCTTGCAGGTATCCATGTTCAAATGTGGAAAGAAATGGAAGATTTTGATACCTTTTACAGTCTGAAAGACCAGCTGGGCGTTTTGTGATGTTCTGTATTTAATGGCTGTATTAGGTTGGCACATTGCACAGTCATAAAAGGGCTCTTCACACTAAGGAAAACATGGTAAAAGTCTGTTGCTGGAGTTGCGATCTGGGGAGAGAGCTGCAAAACTGCCTCTGCTGGGAGGCGGGAAGGTGCCCGGAGGGAGGCAGGTGCCTCTGCACTTTTCCTTGGGGAAATTGTTCCAGTCCCTCTTAATCTCATGTTGATGGTTCCAGGGCCACGGTAACCAGTCATTGTCTTTTCAGTGGACACTGCTGCTGCTGAATGGTTTTTAGCGTGTCTAAAAAATAACCCTGTGCAGCCTAAAACTCCTGGTCTACCAAGAAAAAACTCAAACAGCCATGTGAACTATTTTTGTACAGGTATCCTCATGATGGATTTATTTGCTGCTGTTTCCCATTGCCTCATTGTGATTTTTATATACTATCTCTGTGCTTATGTGCTATCTCCATGCAACCTCACATGGGCACAAAGCAACTGCTGCAACGGAGTGTGACCCAACCTAGAGCCCTGTAGTGCCCTGGCCCGTACAGATGGTGTCAGGCTGGGCAGCCAGAGCAGGGATGGCATCAGGCAATATGCCAAAGATCAGGAAAACCTTTTTGGGTGCTACAGAAGAAGGGGCAATAGCTGTGGGATGCACTGCAGTAAGGAAAAGGCAATAGGCTGTATATCAGCATCCCACTGGCAGAGCTGCAGGCACTGGCCGGACCAGCACTGGCACCGCCGTAGGTCCAATTATCCACATGCACAGCAAAAATACAGCTCCTGCCTGCTGGTGCTCACGCAGATCGGAGGCAGCTCAGCCTCTTTCCCAGGAAATGGCATTTACAAAAATAGAAAGCTGGAAATGCCGCTGCACAGTAGCTAAATATAGCCTCACCGACAGACGAGCCTCAGCTCTCGCTCCAAAAACAAAGGTATCAGAAGGTGAAGGGGGTGTCCAGCTCCCTGATGGGGCAATGCGGGATGGAGGGAGAAGTGGTGGAGCTGCTGGCCATGGTAGAAGGCTATGCCAGGAGGACACTAGCTGCAAGCATGGGATGCACAAGTAGGGGAGCTGCTTGCAGATGAAACCCTGGCTCAGTGTGAAAAAACAAACTACAAAATCTCCCAGCTTTCCAGTAAAATCATGTTTTCTTCCCTAATGCTTATATGATGTGAATAGAACCACTAGTTCTTTTTCCCCAAGATTGATGTCTGTAGCAAAATATGAACCTTTTGCTGAGTTGGGCATTTTTTTTTAGGCACATCAGGCCAGCCCTGATGTGGGGAAGCAACACTGCATCCCAGAGGAAGGGTTTCTCTGCTTCATGTGGTAAATGGTGGTTGATGCTGGTGGCTGAGAATGCTGCCAGAATTTGTTGGGGGCAGGATGCTTACCAGGAAAATGGACACATGAACAGTTGGGCTGCTTTTTTATTGGGCTGATAATTTTGTTATCCTTGGAGATGCTTGGCATTCCCCCTTCCAAAAAAAAAAAAAAACCAAACCCAATTTGATTACAGTTGTAGGTTTGCCAAATGCTGGTTTGGGGGACTAATCCCCCAAAGATACAGAAGCAGAGGAGGGTGGACATGGTGTGACCTCTCCCTCAAAGATGCTGGTGGTGGAGCTGGGGCTTACCACGTTTGCTGGCTATCAGCTGAAGTGGCTGTAAAAGCAGTGGCATCTCCTTGAGTGAGGTCCACCTCAGGATCAATACGTCAATGCAAGATGTAATTTGGGTCTGCTACAAGAAGTTTTAGGGTTGCACAGGCTGGCGCTAGGACATCTCAGAATTCATGCTGCCTGTGAATCCTGGGCTTGATCTTCTTGTGGATGAGTGTTAAAGCAGTCTTTTATTATAGGTTTCCATACTGTTTCTTTCTGTTTGGTAAATGGGGAGTCACTCGATAGTCCTTCTTATCCTTCTCATCGGCATGTTACTTTATATGTTATTAATCAAAAAGATTCTGGATGTGGCACTGAATACAGAAGTCCTGCCTTTGGGGTGTTTCACCAGAGTGTCAAAATGATGCACAAAGAATAGTGCTGTAAGTATTGTAATCCCACATAATTAGGTGAGGAAATTAGACAGGGGTGATGCTGCTCCCTTTTGCAGCTAGAGATCTGAGGAACAGAGATTAAGGCCATAAGTGTCTATTAATTTCCAGTGCTCAGTTTCAGATAATGAGAGCTTAACTTTTAAATTTAATTTAATTTAATTTAATTGCTCATGCCTAGCAATTCAACTGCAATTGACTGGTTCAACCTGCTGTGAAAGCAAAAGCTAAACCAAAACCTATCCACACTTTGAAGTAAGTCCCCTCATTTTAGGGGACTGAACTGGGATCTAAAGAGGAGATGTTCACAACTTGAATGAGCTCCCACCACTTTGTGATGCAACTTGGTTCTTCTCCTGAAGACTCGAGTCATTACATCCCCGTTGAAATAAGTTAATCACACCAGTAAAGACCATAACCACCTTATTTTATTTTTTTCTTCATCTTGGAGACAAATCGTGTGGATTAAGCAATGTAAAGTTAGCTGCAGGTCTAAATCTCCTGGCCAGGGCTCAGCACAGCTCCCTGAAACTTGGTGTTTCTGGGACAGGGGGTTGGGCTCTGGTTGAGTGTTGCCTTTCTCTTGGCACCTCAGCACAGCAAACTGGCAAAACCATCTATTTTATTTCTTCATAAGATTGTTTATCTGTCAATATATTAAAATCTTGTTGGGTTTTTCAACATCTTCCCAGCTCTGCTGTTTTTTTTTCTACCCGTCTCAGATGGGGGCTGCTTCAGGATTTGTGTGCCTAGTTTTCCTTAGGTCTGTTATTGTTTGTTGTCTGAAAGATCTCCTGTTGATGCTAAATAACCTTATAATGTCCAAGGGGAGTAAATGCCATTTGCTTTCCCCTTTCCTTCCATCAAACTCATACAATATAATGACCACATGAGGGCATGAGGCGTGGGCAACACGCAAGGTGAGCAGGGAGTAGCTTTTTGGAATAAGCTGGAGCAAAAATAAAACAAAATATCCCAAATCCTAGTCTCCATCCCAATAAACTGTAACTTCAGACATCTCCAACTGGATTCAACTTCTGAGCCTTGGACTCACCTCTGCTGGTGATATGCGTTGCTTTGATATACATCTTTCCACGTCTATGTGTGCATATATAAATCCTATTCTTTAATTCCTCCTACAGCAGCAAGCTGTTTCTCTTTTCCCACAGTCCCCAGATGGTGCTGAAATCTTCAGGGCTTTGGGGCTTTATTTGTTTGTTTATTTTTAGATAACTTCCCACAATCAGGCCCTAATCAGGATGTCTCAGTCTTTCCATTTACCAAACAATCTTGCTTTTAGCTCAGTTTTTGTCCTTGCTGCCAGCCCCCTTCCCAAGTGGGTCTACAATGAATCGTCATGGTTTGTTATTAGTGTTGATGTTGAAGTTAATTTTCTAAATCTCGGTTGTTCTTCTCCTTCCCAAAATAATTCACAATTTCCTCTTTGTTGCAATCTGTTTTTTTGCTTACCTCCACACTGGATGGAAATCAAATTTTCCAAGGAAGCTTGGCTATTAAAAAATAAGAGAGAACCTCTGATCTCATGTGCTGCTGGAAGACTACTGCGTAGGTACATATACTTCTCATTCTTTTAAGGCTCTTCTTTTTGGTTTGTTTGTTTGTGTATTTTCTTACAAAAAATAAAACCAGCCTATAACCCCCATTGTTAAATCTTATATTGGGTCTCTACAAATAATTTGATCACCCCTCTGCACTTGAGGCAAGCTGGGGTGGGTTTGAGTCCCAGCTCTGATCCTAGTTGCCTTGTAGCTCTTCCAAATGCAGCTGAGAAAAAGAGTTTTCCTCAAAACTTCCTTTCAGATCAGGTGCCCTTTGGGTTTGCAATGAGTCTTCCTTTTTTTTATTGAGTTGAAGAGGTGAGAAATCACAATGCTAAATATCTTCTAGTATTCTGATTTGTTTTCCTTTTCAATTATTTTTTTTACATGCCCCTTTAAATTTTTTGCTATGCTTTCACAGAATCACAGAATGATACGGGGTTGGAAGGGATCTCCAGAGATCATCTAGTCCAATCCCTCTGCCAAAGAAGGTCCATCCAGAGCAGGTTGCACAGAATGGCGTCCAGGCAAGTTTTGAATGTCTCCAGAGATGGAGACTCTACCACATCTCTGGGAAGCCTGTTCCAGGGTTCTGCCACTCTCACAGGAAAGAAGTTCCTCCTCATGTTTAGATAGAACTTCTTATATTCAAGTTTGTGCCTGTTACCTCTTGTCCTCTCACTGGGTACCACTGAAAAAAAGACTGGCCCCTTCCTCTTGACACCCACCCTTGAAATATTTATAGGCATTGGTCAGATCCCCTCTCAGTCTTCTCTTTTCCAGACTAAAAAGACCCAAGTTCATCAGCCTTTCCTCATAAGAGAGACATTCTAGTCCCCTAATTGTCTTTGTAGGCTCTGCTATACCCTCTCCAGCAGTTCCCTGTCCTTCTTGAACACAGGACCCCAGAATTGGACACCAATTGGGGCCTCACCAGGAGAGAGTAGAGGGGCAGGATAACCTCCCTCAACCTGCTGGCCACACTCTTCTTGATACACCCCAGGATGCCGTTGGCTTTCTTGGCCACAAGGGCATGTTTCTGCCTCATGGTTATCCTGTTGTTCACCAAGGCTCCCAGGTCTTTTTCTCAGAGCTGCTCTCCAGAGCTCAGCCCCCAACCTGTACTGGTGCAGGGGGTTATTCCTCCCCAGATGCAGGACCCTACACTCGCCCTTGTTGAATTTCATCAGGTTCCTCTCTGCCCAGCTCTTCAGCCTGTCCAGGTCTCACTGTATGGTGGCACAGCTTCCTGGTGTGTCAGCCATCTCTCTCAGTTTTGTATTACCAGCAAAATTGCTAAAGGTACGCTCCATCCCTTCATCCATTGATGACTATATTGAAGAGGACTGGACCCAGTACTGACCCCTGGGTAAAACCACTAGTTACAGACCTCCAACTAGAATTTGTGCCACTAATCATGACCCTCTGAGCACTGTCTTTCAGCCAGGTTTCAATCCATCTCACTGTCCATTTGTCTAACCCACACTTCCTGAGCTTACCTATGAGGACACTGTGGGAGACTGTATCAAATGCCTTGCTGAGGTCAAAGTAGACAACATCCACCACCCTCCCCTCATCTATCCATCCAGTCATGCCATCATAGAAAGCTATCAGTTTAGTCAGACATGATTTGCCCTTGGTGAATCCATGTTGACTACTTCTAATGGCTTTCTTTTCCTCTGTATGCTTTAAAATGATGTCCAGAACGAGCAGTTTCATCATCTTTCCAGGGATGGAGGTGAAGCTGACCAGCCTGTCATTTTCTGGGTCCTCCTTCTTGCCCTTTTTGAAGACTGGGAACACACTGGCTTTCCTCCAGTCCTCAGGTACCTTGCCTTTCAATTACATCACCTCTTTTGGGATATAGCAATAATAATATATAACAATAAATAGAATACCTTTGTGGCATGTCATCCCCCAAATTTTCTCAAAGGTTTTTTCTGCAGAGGCAGCCTAATAACCAGTTCCTCCTGTTAGCCTTGTTTTCCCTTGCACAATTTTTGGCTTGCGAGTTGATCTTCCGCTTATACTGGTCCTATTTTAATATTATTCTTACTGATGCTGCTAATTTGAGGGGAAGGTAGCCACCTACAAATACTAAGCTGATTTTTCCCCACCACTAGCAATGTTCTCAGTTCACAGTCCAACCACTGCACCGTACTGATGAGAACTGGATGATGATGGAACATCTGTCCCCCTGGGAAGTCTCCAAGGATGAATATCAGCACTTCATGGCTTCACAGGTACTTGGGCACTTGGGCACATCCTCCTTGGGGCCCTGGCATGGAGAGGATCTTGGCTCTGGGCTGAGTGATGCTGTCTGACTGAGGACAGTCCAGATGTGTCACAGGCTGCCCAGTGAGGTTGTGCCATCTCCATCCTCAGAGGTTTTCCAGACCCAACTGATTCAAGCCCTGAGCAACCTGGTCTGAACCCTGAAATGACCAACTTTGAGCTGGAGGTTGGACAGCCTGAGTGTTTGAGTTATCCTACAGATCTGTTACCTGACCAATCTGACAGGTGAGAGAATTTAAATCCCTCACATTGGAAGAATGGAGAGAAAGTTTGATTTTTACTGCTCATGGGATGGTTTCTACAGAAGAGCTGCAGACTTGCCTATAGCCTCCAGCAATGGTCTCCTGTGCAAGCTGCAGCCCCTAGCAGTCCTTAGTACTGGCTTTCTCCCAGCTGAGATAAAAAAAAACCCTATAGAGTTGGTGAGTATTTTCCCCCTGTTTTTTTGTCTTTAATGAGCATCCATGGAGAGAGAACTGGATGGATGCTGTAGATGAGGAGGAGCAGTAGCAGAAAAAGACTCCATGAACTGTTCTGCTCTGCTTTCTGTTGGATTCGTTCCAAGTTTCAGGTCTTCTCTCCAGTGCTTTCCCTAGGGTGCTCAAGATGCCCTACATTAGCATCAGGATTTTCCTCTCATATTCCTAAAAAACTGTGACTTTGTGGAACAGGAGAGAAATTTTTCTCTGACACATGCTAACAAAATTCATCTCCCTGAAGTCAGCAGTAGAAGCTGTAACGCCTGCACAGCAAAATGCAAACACCCTCCCTCCATTCCAGTTCTCCCTTCTATCAACCCGCTAGAACAAAATGATTTAACCAAATAATAAATGTTGAAAAGGCCAGTCCCTGCAGACTCACAACAAAGGCAGGAAAAATACTATGCTAATTATTATCTTCCTTTTCTTGCACAAGCCTTTCTGTGAGGCTCTAGCAATTAAAAACGATGCTGGGGAACAAGCTAGACGGGAATTAGCCTGACTTGGGGAAATTACCACCCAGAGGTTTTTGGCTGCTTTTTTTTTTTTTTTTTTTTTTTTTTTTTTTTTTTTTTTTTTTTTTTTTGTGCTGCTGTGTAAATTCCCTTTGGTCAGCTTAAACTCTTAACAGAATGCGTTACTTTGGCAACACATTTTAATAGCTGGGTTTTAAAAAAATACACTTTAAAAATGTTTCCAGCTAGCTCCGATCCTAACCTGTATTTCTCCTGGTGGTCCTGAAACCGAATTCCTGGATGCAGCTACTCTCCTGACTTTCTTTCTCAGCTCACCCAGCAAATCTCCCTTGCCAGTCACACAAGACATAGAAGCCAAGAGGATAAATCACTTGCCTGATTATTCTTATACTCTAGTCAATTCCCTTCCTGTGAAAACAAACCCATAATCCCAACATAACATCCATGCTGTATGAAGCAACCTGTAGGCACGAACTGCTTTCTTTTGCTCCTGCCATGGTCAGGAAGGTCTGTGTGTAGTTTTCCAAGTAACTGTCTCCCCCTCCAGCAGGAAGAGGGACAAGCTGAGCATAAGTTGATGTGACATTCCTTGCTATGGTGTTATCCAACGCCTCTGCTTTGATTTCTACAAGAACTGGTTTTGATTGGATGGTAAAGAATCCTTTGAGCTTCTTCCAGGAGGCATCCACCATTACCCAGCCTAGCTGATGGGACCTGGATGCCCAGCCTTGCACAGGGTATCCTACAGACAGGGCAGGTAGGTGCCTTATTCAGTGCTGGCACCTACTGGATTACACATCTCTGCCGAAAATATGTTGCCTGAGAAGTCCTAGAAATGGCATTTTTCTTTTCATTGCCATGCTAGCGGCATTTCACTGAGAGTGGTTTATATGTTTAGAACTTGGTTTACATCACTCCTAACCTGTAAGGCAAAATTTACAAAAATTTGTACCTGGATGTCCAACACCGGAGACAAGACAGAGGTATTTCCCCTGGCTCGCAGTGTCATTTGTTCCTTCTTATGTGGATATTCTCTTCCTTTTTCATATTATTTGCTGCCTTGACACTTAATTAACTTTGTGTTTGTGTTTAGTCTAACACCCCCAATTAAAATAGTGAAAAATAACAGACCAAAGATCAACCCTTGAAAAAATCCATGAGTAACCTCCTTCCACCCTGATAATTCCCTTGATATGTGCAACTCATAATTTCTTTCCTAAACAGTTTCTATCATGCTATCTCATCTCTGAACCCATTTTGCCAGTAATTATGATCACTGTCTGTTTTGATAATTTTGTTTTAGCAATAGCTTGGTCAGAGTATCAGCTGAGCTCAGCCCTTCTTAGGACAGTGATGATTATAAATACCTAACTAGTAGCAATCTGGTTCTCAAGAAAATAAGCAACATGTTTTAATGTTCAAGTGATTGAATACTTTCCTTCTACTTTAAATTTTGTTTTTTCAGTAAATTAAATTTTCCTGGGAGAATGACCATTTTCTCTTTTGCTCTACTATTTTCTGCAGAATGTACCATATTTTTAAGCACACCAAGCACATCTAGTCTCTCTCGGCCACTTCTTTTGTATATTATATTATTACATTATCTTATGTTCTTATATATTAGATAGAATTTTATGGCTAGTTTCAAGCTGTTTTTTCCCTCTAGATATTTATTCTAAGCTTTTAAAAAATGCATACGTGAATCTAGAAGGTAGACTGCAAGGTTCTGTGCAGGAGGTGGGCAGCTGGTATTACCATCATGCTGGGGTCAACTTCCTAACACAATGGATATAATTTTATATCTTATAAGGGGGGAATTAAATGGGAAAGAGTGAAGACTGAGGCAGGTTTTGAGAAACCTGCAGTGCTGGCTGTTTAATTAGAGGCTACCACAGTATCTAAAATATGCTGACAGCAGAGGTGAAATGTGCTGGCTGACTAAAAGACTCTTTTGTGGTGTTTTGCAGTAACGCTTGGCAAGGCTGCCCTTGCTTCACACCCTGCCTCCCTTGCTGAGGCACTGGGGTGGAAAAATCAGCTGTGGAGGATCCAGACAGTAGGGAGGGATTCAAACAACCCGATGTCTTGTTTTTGTGCTTTCTAATGGATGGAGAAGTGGGTAACAATCAGTCTTCTGAACCCTCTATCAGCCAGCCTAATTAAGTAATGTAATGCTATTTAATAAGTGGGAAGGCTTAGTTCAGCCCCATTCAGGGGAATGCCAAAATTATGTTCTCTTTTCACTCTGTTACTTAGAAGTCATCACGATAAAACATTTGCCCACCAACTTCGTGGTGATATTGTAAAACCCTCCTATCAGACCCGCTTGTGGGACAGATTCTCACCCGTCACAAAGAAGGGGACATCAGAGTAAATGTCTGCTGAGCTGACTGTCCTTCTGAGGCTGAGCTGGGCTGGGCTGGGCTGGCTGGGAGCACGTTAGCCAGGAAGGACAGGGAGGGCAGGTGGGGCCTCGGGTCCACAGAAGGATTTGTTACCCCCTGCCTGCAGAAATCGGTGGCATGTGCAGACAAACACCTTTGGATGTAATTACTTTCCATTATTTTCAAAGCGTCTGCCTGTGGGAATACAGAATTACTACAGCGAAGTCACTCGCAAACCTCTAAATTAATGAGAAACCGAGTTACTGTAGCCTGTATAGCTCAGGGAACAGAATTTCACTTCAGGAGGCAGCATTGCACTGAGGAAGGGGCATAAACCTTGGATGTGTTGTGTGTGTCCAGGAGCGTGATGGCAGTACCAGCTCCACAGCCCTTTGGCCCTTGGGAGATGCAGGACCCAACCTGCCAGCATTCATGAGCCCAAGCCTGGTTTTCTGACCGCACCACCATTTCTTCAGGTTAGCGTTTTTGTAGTATCGTTTCAGGGTTGGGGAAGGGAGGATTACCATGGCAGGGGCTGCTGCTTGCAGGCGCTTTTACCTCCTTTTGTTATTGAAAACCAGGCAGCAGGGTGCGAGGGGCTTGTACAACTCCGGCTGTGCCAGGGGAGGGACTCTCCTGCTCGGCAGTCTGTAAGCGCCCCCTGGTGCAAACCCCGGCTTCAGCCAGCCCTGCCCAGCAGACCTACCCAGCAAACATCCACGCGTGTTAACCTGGGTGTTTGGTTGATGGAAAGAGGGGGTGGCAACCACCCTACACCACGAAAGCAGCACTCTCCAAGAGAGAGAGCCTCCTCTGCAGGTTGGGCATCGGCCCAGCACTCCGGAGACCTTGCGTACTAAGATTTTTGGTGGTAAATGGCATAGGTCTGGTGGAATTGAAACACCCAGTTGGTACTTGAATTAGGACAGAGAAAGGCATAGGTGGCACTTCAGAGACCATCTAGGCACCCCAGCAGAAGACAGGGTGGTAGCAGGGAAGTTGTTAAGAAAGGGGAGCTCCAAGATGGAACAGATGGCATGAACAGATAAATTTGAGGGATAAGATGCAGGATGCTGTATATGAAACATGGGTCAAGGAGAGCAGCCAGCAAGATGACCACAGCAATGAGAAAGGGAAAAAAGCCACAAAAAAGACAAGAAAGAGCCATTCAGATTTGGCATCCTAAACTTGATGGCCAGACAAGAAACACGGGGAGAAGTTTGTAGCTAGGTGGGGACACAAAGAATGACTAACCAGATGGTAAGTCATCAGGGCAATAAATTATGTCAGTCAGGTGCAGAGGACACAACACACAACGTGTAGCTAATCCGAAGTTGGAGCACTCAGTTTTGCTGAAGGTAGCGGCTGAGTCCAGGGCTCCTCAGGCTCACGATGCTATCAGAGTAGGAGCATTTGAGAAACGAGAGGAAGAAAATGGAAAAGAGATTGACCCCCTTATATACCCTGAAATGAGGTGCATCTGCAGCTATTTTTGAAGAGTTAGGAAACCCTAGTTGCTCATAACTATCTTCATTTCTGCATTGGGGTTACCTGTCAGTGTGGCAATTTGCTGTTGTTTGATAAGAGTCCAAGATTCTTTGCAATCCTGGCCAGTGTTGCTCCACTTGCTGTAGGGTACCTGCGGCTGCTGGATCCTGAGGCAGGATCTGTACCAGGGATGCACCAAATTCCTCCCAGTCCTGCAAAACTGGAGTGTGCCGAGGTGTGATGCAGCAATACAAAAGGCAGTAAGAAAAATGTTGAAAATTCAAAGCAAAACAGGATGGAGATGAAGAAAAGCACAGATCTCTTAATGGAAGAGATCAAAAGGGATGAAGAGTTCAAAGCTATTACTTTAGCCTTGCAAAGCTGATGGAACAATTAAAATGGAAGTAGAATAGGAATAAGGAAAGGAGAGGTGAAAGGCTATTTGGTTTGAGAATGTAGGGCCTGAATTTATCTTGGTTTATTTGCTTTGGCTAATGACTTAAGGAAGTTTCAAACTATTGGGTTACAATGGAGGACTGAAATGTCCCTGGAGGACTAGAGGAGGTGAGATTAACAGTGAGCCCATTTATATGAAGCAGGATTTACAGGCTAGTGGATGGAGTTTAGATTCCTGAAAACTACTGGGACAACCTATTAAACATTTCATTCCTATGGACCTGCAATACTCAGGATGATTAATAAATTCATACTGACTGTTTATTAGAAAAAAAAAAATTGTTTTAAGTTAAACAAAATAGCTTTGTTGGGTTGCTGACCCAGAAAAGAAAGATTAAGATCATTTGGCTTATTATTGCTATTTCAAAATTGTATCCAAGCAAGAGATCCTGTGGAAAACTCTTCCCAACTTGAGAATGGGTTACAAGAGGAGACCGAGTTTTTCTTTTAGTCGTTTCTAAAACCAGAACTGTCTTATACGAATGCCAAAGGCAATTTTGTAGGGAACAGGATCCTGCTTTGGGTGTGGTGTTGAAACAACACACGTTCATCTGGTCACTGCTTGCTGAGCAATGCTGCCAGGAACCACATCACAGGCATCAATGGGCGATCTGATCAATACCTATAAATACTTAAAGGTGGGTGTCAGGAGGAAGGGGCCAGTCTTTTTTCAGTGGTGCCCAGTGACAGGACAAGAGGTAACAGTCACAAACTTGAACATAGAAAGTTCTATCTAAACATGAGGAGGAACTTCTTTGCTTTGAGAGTAAAGAGAGCTTTTACTTTAAGAGCACTGGAACAGCCTGCTCAAAGAGGAGGTAGTCTCCATCCCTGGAGATACTAACCCCCACCCCCCACCAGACATAATCCTGTGCAACCTGCTCTGGGTGCTGTGGCGGGGGGGTGATTTGCACTAGATGATCTCCAAAGGTCCTAATCACTGCCACACAGGTGGGCCACGACAAACAGGGACAGGTCGTGAGCTGGTGGTCTTGTGTCCTTGGCTCGCCCAGCTGCTCCATGCTGAGCTTCTACACAGCACAGCTTCTAGCACAGGTACAGCCACAGAGGTGTAGGTGACCCCAGCAGGAGCCCAAACATACCCATGTCCGTCTGCTTAAGTTGTCGAGGAGAAGGGGAAAGTTGGGGTAGCAGATGCCCGCTTTAGGCAGCTCACTGCTGCAGCCTGTGTTTCTTGGCTACTTCTTGCAACCACAGCTCCTCTTTATGCATCTGACCAGGCTTCCTGCTTCTTCACCAGTGTTTTTAGCATAAAATGTTCTCTCTGTGTTGCAAACAGTCAGGTTGCATACAGGACAGTTCAAGTGACGGTGCCAGTAGTGCCTCAAGGAAAGACAGTTTGCATAAACCAAAGCGGACACTCACTTACATAACTGGGCATCGAGTCTCGCCGTCAAATCCACACCAAAACATCCCTTTGCTTTTCTGTCATTCTTTACACAGCAGGGAAGCTTCAATGCAAACATCTCTCCAAAGAGAGAAAAGACTCGAAACGATAATCTACCAGAAAATGATACTCTTTAAATTTTAAAACATACCTTCTGTTGGTCAAGGATGATCAAATTGAGTTGAGTAAAATAAATCAAGCTGTGCATGGCAAATAAAATTGGGGGGGCGGGGGGGATGGGGACGGGTTGGAGGGAATGTAAAAGGTGGCAAGATATAGCCTGTAAAATCTTCTGGACTGAAATAAGAGATGAATTTGCAAAGGTGTGAAGGCCAGATGTCACGGCTCACGCTTCCACAGATGTCTCACAAGCACTGAAAGCAGAGGAATGTTTCAATACTTTGGGCACAGCACCAAGACACTATGGATTTAGCAATGTTAATGTGCTACTGCTCTGAGCTGATACACTTCTAAGGGAAGTCTCTTTTCCATCTTTATGCAGTGTCTGGAACACCAGAGGCTCTGGTCTGTGCACTGTTGACTCGACACAGAGAAATACTTCAGTGGAATGTAAAGGAACAGCACAGCTGGCTCTGAACTTACTTAACATCTCCTTGTTTACATTGCAATACATATGGGACAAACAGTGCAGTGATATTATTTATTATTCTGTTTTTTTTTCTTTCTTTCTTTCCTAAGAAATAAAGAACCACCACAACTAAGGGAGCCTGGAAAAAGGCCTATATAATCATTTCTCAGTGGGACACATGGCAGAAATCAAAGCCTCCAGACACAGTTTCTCCAACCCAGCTTCTGAAGACTGGGCAAGCAGTTTTCAGTGTACAGAAAAAGTGGGTCAAGTTATCCTCCTCTTTCTGTGTGTAGAAACAATAAAATGAAGGATAAAGCCAAATATCAGTCACACAGAAAACTGCAAAAGGGCGGTATTTCCCAGAAATTGAAGCAAACGCAAAAAGAATTTGGTTTTAGGGTTGTGTTGTTCAAATAAAAATTCCACATTGGGTAGCATTAGCCTTCTTCACACAAAACTTGCTCTTTTCCAGCACATGCATGGNGGGGGTGATTTGCACTAGATGATCTCCAAAGGTCCTAATCACTGCCACACAGGTGGGCCACGACAAACAGGGACAGGTCGTGAGCTGGTGGTCTTGTGTCCTTGGCTCGCCCAGCTGCTCCATGCTGAGCTTCTACACAGCACAGCTTCTAGCACAGGTACAGCCACAGAGGTGTAGGTGACCCCAGCAGGAGCCCAAACATACCCATGTCCGTCTGCTTAAGTTGTCGAGGAGAAGGGGAAAGTTGGGGTAGCAGATGCCCGCTTTAGGCAGCTCACTGCTGCAGCCTGTGTTTCTTGGCTACTTCTTGCAACCACAGCTCCTCTTTATGCATCTGACCAGGCTTCCTGCTTCTTCACCAGTGTTTTTAGCATAAAATGTTCTCTCTGTGTTGCAAACAGTCAGGTTGCATACAGGACAGTTCAAGTGACGGTGCCAGTAGTGCCTCAAGGAAAGACAGTTTGCATAAACCAAAGCGGACACTCACTTACATAACTGGGCATCGAGTCTCGCCGTCAAATCCACACCAAAACATCCCTTTGCTTTTCTGTCATTCTTTACACAGCAGGGAAGCTTCAATGCAAACATCTCTCCAAAGAGAGAAAAGACTCGAAACGATAATCTACCAGAAAATGATACTCTTTAAATTTTAAAACATACCTTCTGTTGGTCAAGGATGATCAAATTGAGTTGAGTAAAATAAATCAAGCTGTGCATGGCAAATAAAATTGGGGGGGCGGGGGGGATGGGGACGGGTTGGAGGGAATGTAAAAGGTGGCAAGATATAGCCTGTAAAATCTTCTGGACTGAAATAAGAGATGAATTTGCAAAGGTGTGAAGGCCAGATGTCACGGCTCACGCTTCCACAGATGTCTCACAAGCACTGAAAGCAGAGGAATGTTTCAATACTTTGGGCACAGCACCAAGACACTATGGATTTAGCAATGTTAATGTGCTACTGCTCTGAGCTGATACACTTCTAAGGGAAGTCTCTTTTCCATCTTTATGCAGTGTCTGGAACACCAGAGGCTCTGGTCTGTGCACTGTTGACTCGACACAGAGAAATACTTCAGTGGAATGTAAAGGAACAGCACAGCTGGCTCTGAACTTACTTAACATCTCCTTGTTTACATTGCAATACATATGGGACAAAAAGTGCAGTGATATTATTTATTATTCTGTTTTTTTTTCTTTCTTTCTTTCCTAAGAAATAAAGAACCACCACAACTAAGGGAGCCTGGAAAAAGGCCTATATAATCATTTCTCAGTGGGACACATGGCAGAAATCAAAGCCTCCAGACACAGTTTCTCCAACCCAGCTTCTGAAGACTGGGCAAGCAGTTTTCAGTGTACAGAAAAAGTGGGTCAAGTTATCCTCCTCTTTCTGTGTGTAGAAACAATAAAATGAAGGATAAAGCCAAATATCAGTCACACAGAAAACTGCAAAAGGGCGGTATTTCCCAGAAATTGAAGCAAACGCAAAAAGAATTTGGTTTTAGGGTTGTGTTGTTCAAATAAAAATTCCACATTGGGTAGCATTAGCCTTCTTCACACAAAACTTGCTCTTTTCCAGCACATGCATGGGGGGGTGAACAGCCTATAACAAGGACAATTTACCTGGTGGTATGTAGCCTGGCAAAGTGTAAGACTTACTTTATGGAATAAGTAGTGGAGCACATGAAGTATCGACGTTAAGGTCAAACACAGCATGTCAGGAGTCAGCACACAGGTACCCTTTTAAGGCAGTGTGGCGCCGGTCCAAAATAAAATTACATTTTTCCTCCATGAGGGGAGCAAGCCTGAGAAAGAGAGAATTTTTCTTAGTCTTTCTCCATGACCCACGGCCTCTCCTTGCTGTATGGGAAAAAACCCAACCATTTAAACTCTGTCTGTATCAGAACATACACAGCCTCATGTATGGCTTGTCCAATTACTCTAACAGATCAGGGTAACATCCGTTGAGTCATAACCCAACCAAACTCAGTCTATGCTGGATCAGGTTAACAGCTGAAAACAAAAACTGCCAGAAGCAAACTTTTCTAAGCTGGTATTAGCCACCAAAACTCTCACCTGGGCAACGCACAGCTCACGTGTGAGGAGCTAGTTCTACAAATCAGTACTGTCGTAACATACAGCAGAGAGAAAAACTACCAACTAAAAGATGAAAAAAAATAGCACTAGCACAAGGGATAATATCAGGGAGTTCCTTATGTGCTCCGAGTAGCTTCCTGGATTAGCGACACTAGGATGGGCTCAGCAAAGTACCTGGGCATTAACAAGAGCCTGTTCCCCACAGATTAATGAGTTTCCTGAGTCTAGTTGGTTGCCCCAGCGACGGGACTCACAGCAAAGCTGGGGATAAGTGCTTTCCCTGTTGCCTGAAGGCATCATACAGAGCTCTGGGTGACAGTGCACCCTTCTCCTCTCAAATTTGTTGTCAAAGCTAGGAGGGGTGAGTGTGCGCTGCAAGCCCAGGAACATCCCAGGAGCGCTGAAGTCTGAACAAGCCGGAAAGCAGTTGTTTCCCTTGCATAGACAAGGTGTCTGAACCATGTGCAGGGTCAGCACCCAAACACCAATGCCTAACATCACACAGGGTGCAATGGCTTTCCTGCCCTGGACTCTCCCTGCGACATCTTTCGGCTTCCCAGTGTGTTTGGCCAAGTGAGGTTCAAACTCCATGATCATCACAGTGATAGTAAAGCTTCCTTTGTTTCTTGCCTGGCTTTCAGGATTTTCTCCCATTCTTATACCCATGGGGAAAAAAATAAAAAGAAAGAAAAAAAAAATAAAAAGAGAGCTCTGGTTCTTTGAATTTTGAATATGTGGTCCTTGGCCACACAAACATCAAATAAACATTTTTCACAAACATCAAATAAACATTTTTGTACTCGAGAAGCTGCTTCTTGATGCTGGGATGTCACTGGATTTCCAAGAAACTCAAAGCTTAACCTAAAGATTTCTATGTGAAAGACACAGAAAATTCCTGTAAAATAAACTGAAGTCAGTTCTTTTAACTTACTCCCAGCTGAAGCACCTCTTGGGCAGCCAGTTTAACTAGGAGAAGCTACATTTTAAAAAAGAAATCCTAGAAATTACAATGGCTTTAGAAACCTGCTTGCTGAATGAAGCAGGTAACAGCTAGTGTCCACTCATAGCACAGACAGACGGTGACGTACTTTGATGACAGATAAAAATATACCCCATTGTCATGCTCCTCTTCAGAGAGCTTTAAGCACCAGCATCACGATGAAGCACATCAAAGCTATTTCAGACAGAAAACACAAGGTCACCATTTAGACAACTTCACACTGGGATGTGAATGCAAGGTACCCTTGGTTGTTAGACAGTTGTCCCCATGCTGTATGTAGAACAAGAGCCTGGTGGTGTTTCTGGATGGAGACCTTTAGCATGGTGTGTGTTCAACTACATGGGTAACACTACCCTGATCCAGTCATAACCCATCTCCATGTGAAGAGCTGGCCTCCACTTGTAGGTTCTTCAGGCAGATCCAGACCACTCTTTCTTTACTAATCTACACTTTGTTCTAATACCCTCTGGTATTGCTATAGCCAGTTTTCCCTCTGCAGAGAAAAATATAAAGTAAAGTATTTTTGTGGAAAAGTCTCTTCTCTGAAAGCAGGGGAAAGAAAGCAAAAGATCAGAAAGGGAAGCAGCATGAGCACTTGGCACAGTATTAAGACAAAGACACTCTGTACACTACAAAATCCTTAACTTAGTATCAGTACTCCTGCCAGAAA
Organism: Pedionomus torquatus; assembly: GCA_013398155.1. Taxonomy (NCBI): domain Eukaryota; kingdom Metazoa; phylum Chordata; class Aves; order Charadriiformes; family Pedionomidae; genus Pedionomus; species Pedionomus torquatus. The sequence goes on along the minus strand of VZRU01005171.1, from coordinate 147,867 downwards.
CCCTTAAAATTTACCTTTAATCAATATTTACAACACAGATGTGTTTATTTTGTTATGTACCTGAACAGACATAAAGCAGAGCCTATCTTTGGAAACACCTCACAAGAATATTTATTAGTCATCCATAACCTGTCTCAAAAGCATGACCCATTTCATACTTCAAATGGCATTTAATTACAATGCAGCTGCACAAGCCTCCATTCTCCCTGAACAGATGCTTGACGTGCAGAAGGCAGACCTTAGCACACTACTTATTTACATACATAAATTCCTGGATTTGTTTACATTTAGGACGGTAGTTCAAGAAAAGTGTTTTTGTCTTAATCATTTGAAAAGCTTCTTTCTTTTCTTTCTCCACTGTTTATTGTCCACATCTTCAGTATCGTCAGGAGGATCTGGTATTACAAAGCCATCAGTCACTTTATAGTAGACTACTGTGGAATCTGACTCAACTATGGCCAAGGTAACCGACAGCGGGGTGTCAGGATCGTCTTGAGGGAGAGACGCTTTCTTCATGATTTCTCTTATCCTAGAAGAGGAAATAATCAGTTAGAAAGGAGTCCATAGCCACCTAATGATGGCACAATGGTAGACACACACTATTTTTATTCTGTCTGGTTTTACTCTGCAAATTTTTCCTCACAAAGGAAGTATAGTATCTGTTCTAATAAAAATCTCAAGTTGTATAATCAAGCAATAAAAATCAAATACTCTTATAAAAATACACTCAGTTACATACGTCTCTGCTGGAAGTGGCTCAACACATGCTTCTAGGCTTTGCTTAGGTGTACTACTGTGCAGGTACCTCAACCATCCTTCAACTACCACAATCACAACACAGCAATTGGCCTTGTTTTCATTAGATTAAAAAAGACAAAAAAGAATCTAACTGAATTACACATGGCATTCAATTAGAAAACAAAATAATTAAGACTTGTTCCACTTGTAGAGATAAGTCTTCCAGTCTCTGTGCCGCAGTTCTCTGCCAGACTGTGGAAGACCCAGGAACTGAAGCCAGGTCTCTCTACCTCCCCGTCTAGACTAGAAGCCACAAAACTAATGTTCTTCTTCATGACAGTCAGCATAAATAATGTCTTCCTTAAAAATTCAAGACCAAGTTACGCAATTTTTCCTGTTCAGCTTATTTTAAGAATAACATGCCAGCTACTTTTCAGTTCAGAGCTGAGGACAACACTGATTCCTAGAGTCCCTGTACTACTATTCTGACTGGGGCAAGTACTGAAGGAGTGCAATGCCCAGGGGCAGAAGAGTAACGCTCCCCACAGCAAGTATTTCCATGGGGGGCTTTCTCCTTCAGCTAGAGGTCAGGTGCTCATCTGGGATGGCCAGAACAGGTTACGCTTTGGGGAGCAGTCAGCTATGCAGTGGGGGGAGGGAAGAAGGGGAAAAAAAAATAAAAAATCACCCCCCACTTCACTTGCCCCCAAGATCATTCGCCAGAAAACACAGATGGTGAGTGCTGTAGTTGAAAATAAGGCTCTTTCTAAACGCATCAGCTTTCAAACTTAAATCATCATCTTCCTTCCAAACCTCTTTGATCCCTTAATAAAAGCCAAATGGAAAGTGGCATAGAATATGCAACAGCCTGGAAAAGCCTATGCTATTAAGCCTGTGACTCTCTTAAGTATCCATCTGTGTTCTGAGCTGTTCATAATTCAAACTGGCTAAATTCAGTTGTGCCTTTTCTTTTGCTTTCACTGCTGGCCCATATATCATGCAAGGTAAGGCAATACAATATAGTTAGTGAGTCATTTCATGCAACAGAGATACTAAGGCTATGAAAAGCCATATTCTGGTCTTCCTACCACCAGCACAATTCCTAACAAGAGGACAAATAAGCAACGAGATGCTGTACTGGGAAATGGCAGAAGAGAGACAGCCGCAAGGCTCATATTTCAAGCAATTTGACATTAACTTCTCCCTGGTACCTTGGCACCATTTTTTTTATCTGCATGTTTTCTTGGCAGGTGCCTCAGCTGCAGGGCCTTGCTGTGGGAACACTAACTGCACTGCTCTTGAGAAGAGTGTAAATGTAAACCTGACGTCTGAAGTCAGACAATTCACAGATAGAGGTGCTCTGCAACAAGACAGACATGCATCCTACTACAAGCAATGCCTCAAATACATCAAGGCCTTCCAGTAAAAGCCCTGCCTAACAAGAGGGGTGATGTGCCTGCTGCAGTTGTACCAGTAAGGACCAAGTGAATCACAGGTGTACAATTCAAGCAGGCACCAGGAATGCAGTAAGCAAGGACAAATGAACTCAATGTGTAAGGCACAGCAGTGAAGCACTGTACCTCTGTGCTGATGCTGGTCACCTTCTGCTGTCACTTCCAGCCCCATAATGTCTTGCCATAGCTCTGGTGGGTCTCAAGGGCCTGGGGAAGGATTACAGATGTCGTAGATTCTCCTCTTCCCCCTTCTCTCAACACAGGCAGCCCCAAAACAAAAGCTCTCATTCATGCATACCACAACTAGCCATAATGCAATGCAGTATATCTGTAGATTAGTGAGAGGGTATCTTTTAAAAGAATAAGCTTTGGAATTCAGGAAGTCTGTATCAGACTCCTGTGTTTCCTCTTCTCCCCTGAAGGCATCACTGCTAACTTCTGCATACAGCATGTTCAGAAAATTTCTCTGCAGCAGCAGACATTTCAAAGGAGTCAGTGAACATCTGGATTTGTGCTGGTTTCACTGCACTTGCTACTTGCCACAAACAAAAATATAAAACATTGCAGGAAAGGTAGTTTTTTTAATCCTTTTGATGTATTTCACACAGTCTTTGGAGGAAGAAAAAAAAAGAAAAAATAACACCAAGAAGTGTTCTTGGCCTTCTGATGTTCAAAGGAATGAATGTCTGACCTACTAAACAAGGCAAGAAGCCTTTATTTCAAGAGATAAAGAGATACATCCCTCTAGGCTGCCCATCTCACACATCAGCTGCATTCAATGACTAAAATAAAGTCTTAAACAAGAAGCCCATATATAACACCTCCCCCCAACTGAGCTAGCTGACTTCATTTAATAAGTTAATGGCTACAGATAAGCTCTTTAATGACCAGTACATCTGTTACACCATACAAGTGATGTCAGCTATTAAAAAAAAAATTAAAAAAATTTAAAAAGAATCACTTTTGCTTAAGAAAATGCGGATTTAGTCTTTCTGCAAGTGTCAAATATTAGAAGTCTCTGGAACAGTGGAATTCAACACATCCAGTACTTTGGCACAGTCCACAAACAGTCTTTATAACCTTCTCTCACCAGCTGACCAGCCTTTTGTTCATAAGTCACAAATGTGTTAGGATACATTCTGCAAACATTGTTCCCAGTAATATCAAGGTGTCCACAATGACTCTGGTTTTGGTTCCCTAGCCTTTAGAAGGCATGGTCCAGAAGCATGAGCCCCACAGAAGCCTCGGTGTCAAGTATTTGGTGTGGCTGGTTCTACCTAGTTCCTCATTTCCAACAGGCACTCACATGCGAATGGCTAGACATCAAGTTTTAAGCAGAATGTAGAGACTCAACATGATAAAAGGTGCAGCTGAGAAACAGTATTCCTTTATGATTCCATTCTCTTTTTACTTTTTAGACAGTCACTTAAAACCTCAAGCTACAGTTGCTTGACATGTGCCAGTTGTATGCCCATTTCTTTCTTTGGAGTGAAAAGGACAATGTTACTGTTCTGCAGTATCTGAATAAAAGCTCAGCATATTTTCAATACCATCTCAAGTAAAGCTCAAGTTGGAAGCTCATTCCGCTTTGTTACCTCCTGAAGGATACCATACAACATAATCCTCAATAACCTTGGTATCTGTTCTTTGCCTCAGACTTGTTCATCCACAGGCTCAGCCTGACAAGGAATGTTAGGGACAGTCAACCCCATACATGCTGCCTTCTTGAGATTTATGCCAGTAACTAGTTGGTAAAAAAAATAAAAGGCATCTAGAGTCCCAGGAGAGCTCACAGAACAATCAAGTGTATGTGCTGCTGCATTTGCAGTGAGAAATGTGTGAGTTAAAATATCCCACAACCACTCCTTTCTCTTCTTTCCCCCTCCCCATGAAGAAAAGTCATTGAATGTTAAAACAGGCAATACTGCAGCTTTCGGTTTCCCACATAAAAAGTACATCCCAAAAAAAGGCACTGTGAAAGGAAAATAATACATAAACTAGGGGAATAGAGACACCATTGCAAATTTTTATTGATAGACTAAATAAATAGAATGACTTTTTTCTTTTTTTATTAAAAAAAGAACTCTCTTCTGTTGCAGATCCTGCAGTCTGAAGTTTTCAGAATAGCTTGAAAACCTCTCTCTAAAAATTATTAGTGTCTACATGTTTGATGCAAGCTAGAATCTGCTCCAAATGCATGTAGGATGAAGCTTTCCATTTCAGCCTAGGAAGCAAACTCATATTCACCTCAGACTGCAGGAGGTAAAATGAATTTAGTCTCAAACATTGAAGAAGACACTGTTATCCAAAGTAAAGAGCTGGCATTTCAAAGCCCTGTGCATCAGAATAAAGGCTTCAGAGAAGTTTTCTAGATACCTACAAACAACAGTCTGTAGAGTTTACTTTTTCCTACCAGAGAATTAGTTGTAAAAGCAGGTTTAACTTGCTTAACATCATGCAAGGATCACTGCAGCTAAGGTAACAGCACTACGAATGTCAGCTTGCAACTGCTTTTACTGCTACATTCAAACTAAATGGCAACAGTGAGCTGACCTGGTCTTTTATTATTGTTGCAATTAATAGCTTAAAAACAAAAAAAATCCATGCAGAAGAGGGAAAATTTTCCCTTTTATCCCATCTTAATTTGTTATAAGCAAAATACCTTTGTACTAGGTACATACATCAGAAATTTGTACCATATTTCCTTATGATCTCCTTTTAACAATATAGCATTGTCCTTTTCACTCCAAAGAAATAAATGAGCAAACAACTGGCAAACGTCAAGCAACTGCAGCTTGAGGTTTTAACTGACTGTCTAAAAATTAAAAAGAGAATGGAATCATAAAGGAAAGATAACAAGGGCAGAAATTTTTACGACAAACAAAAGAGTATTTCAGTGATACATCCCAGGCAAGTACCTCTGAGAGGCAGCAGAAACACTGAAAGAAAGCTCAGAGTAATTTTATGGAGGTGCATAGTGCTCCATTGAGCTGAAATGGAACTACTGCCTTCCATACCACAAAAGCCAAAGGCTTTCAATCTGCCCTTTATACTTGGATGAATAATTCATTGCAGGCTTGGCCAGTCCAAACAGCTCCCTCCCCTCCATGCAAGGCAGGGCTGAAGAGTCAACACAAGTTGGTCTCTGTATAGCTAGAAAGATCATTACTCTGTGCAGCGGAGTGCGTCATTGTGCCAGGCTCCTTCAGATAGGCCCGGTGACAAGAGAACTAAGGCAAGGGAAACCTTCCCTAAAGTCCTAAAACCTCCCCTAAATACCTTGAATTTAGCCAGGACTACAAACACAATGCAACACGGCTCACCATCAGAAACACTGTTCCAGACCTAGCTGGCAGGCAGTAACATTAACTTAGTGCCTTGAAAAACATGGGAAGCAGCACATGGCAGTGAGAGAAGGTGTAAGCAGACACCACTATTTCTTGGTACTTGTTTTCAAACTACAGGAACATGGCATGCTAAAAGAAACTCAGGGTTTTGCAATAGAAGAAAAAATAAAACCAAAGAAAACTCCATGTGCCTCACTGTTCAGGAGAAGAAGTTGAAAAATAAATAATTGAAATATTGAATTGAAATATAAAGTCCTTTTTTTCTCCCATGGAAGTTGAAAAAGAAAACAAGGCAAATAATGCAAAAGGGAGGAATCCAAATTCAGTAAAGTTCTGCAAGATACACCAGGTATAGGATGTTTGATCATAGTACTGCATAACCAACTCAACTGTATGAGTCACATCAATCACTTTCAAACTACTAGTAGTTTACATTTAGAAGCCATTGAGTACATTTTCAATATGTGAATTACTGTAGGAGTAAACTCAAACAATGCTTATATCAGAAGAGCTACTGACAAAACTGTGAAGAGGACACAAGAAAGGGAGCCTGTCACACTTCCAGGGCATTTAAAACAACAGTGCTTCTTACAAGCAAAACTGCTTCAGATTAGAGGAAGATCTATTTCGCAAACTACAGATTTAGAAGAGGATAGATTGCTTATAGTTGTCAGATTTGTTTCTTAACTGCTTTAAAATGAAATATTTATGTATTCTTTTTCCAAAATTAAGTTACCATTTTAACAAAATAACCTTTTCCCTCTTAGCCAAAACCAAACTTGCAATCTCCACAACCTCATGAAACTTACTTCATCCTTCATTTCCACTACTTGCATACAAAAAACAAACAGGGCAGTGACATATCATTTAATTTCATGATTTAGTAACATTTTGCTTAGAAATGTTACTTGTCGAAGGCAGACAGCACATAATTCCAGTAGAGACAGAATCTAACTCCCTGATGACAGATCAAGGTTTTCAACGCCACCTAGAAAATCCAGCTGTCAAACTGTGAGCTCTCCCACATTTGCTTGAACTTGGTTTACACAAGTCATTTCTGCCAGCTCTGAAGCAAGACTACCTGTATTTAACTGCTTCATCCTCTTTGGGGGGCCACAGTTCTAGCACGTATGGGCAATTAGGTACTTGGTGTGCACTAAGGTGTCACCTGCAGTAGCGAGCCACAAACATGTCCCAGACAACTGACCTATGAATTTCTCCTGCAAGTATGAAACACTGCTAAATTCAAAGGCATATGAACACAAGGTTCTTCAAACCTCAGTCAGCTGCATAGTTGAGAGAGTGGTTCAAGACAGTGAGAAGCTGCATTTTATTCTCCAGGTTTTCAGTCACAGAAAATTCAGCAATCTTCATCTTAAGAGCATGCACACACTTCTCAGATTGTACGAGACCACTGTTTACGTTGGTGGTTGCTTTGCTCCAAATCCTGTAATTTTGTGATTCAGTGAGCTACTGTGCAGCCTTACACTGGCAGGGCAGGATGATCAGCTTCTGTCAAGCTGCTTGTAGAAGGAGTCAGTGAGCTTAGTAAGCAACAACAGTTTTTGCTTTAAGCAGTTAACTGTCATGCATATACTGGACATGATGAAATCTTATAAACAGCCTAAAAAACATTGAGCCGATTATTTATTTTGTAGGGCACTCATATTTATCATTTGCTTAGGTGTCCTGCTGGTAATTTCCACAGTGACTTTACCACAGCCTTTTAAGGACACACTCCTCTGAGTGTCACCAGCCACGAAGGAATCTTCATGAAACCCCTGCAGTGCTACCCAGGCCCTTCTGGTTCAGCAAGGAAATGCAGTTCATAAACACTGCCATTTGCTAGCTGCATTTGCAGTTAGCACATTTCCAGTCCCTGCAAAGAGGACAAAACACTGTCACCTTCCCAAGCCCTTCCAATGGTTTACTTTCAACATGAAGTGAGCTGCATTAACTTGTAGTCATACCTATTCCTCTACCTTTAGCAGATAACACAAAAAGCCAATGCACTGCTTTGAACAAAAGGCAAAGCAGCTAAGTACAAAAGCCTTCCTATCTACCTATAGCTTGGGAAGTCAAATGAGAAAATACCATTTAAAACATCAGATACCTAACAAGCCTCCTGCTACAAATAATTACAACAGCAAAATAGTAATTGCTATCAGAACAAAGACGCAGTAGTAGTATAAGTCTGTTTCCAACTCCTTCTGCAGGACACCTTTTAATGCCCGCCCCCTCCTCAATATGTAACTCTGAGCTAGTTATTGTCTGTATCACCTCGATTTTGCCTACTGTTCCAGCAAAGGAGCTGAGGAACTCATGTTGTCCTTTCCTCTACTAAGACAGACCAGGCCCCTCTGATTAGTGGTGACCTGCTAATGAAATGCACATCAACATCCAATAACGCAAATACGAGCATATGCGACCTTCCTACCTGACATCTGCGGGTAGCGAACACTTACAGGCTTTCCTGGACTCACCTGGCATTACAGCCAGTATTCAGCTCACTTTTAGTGACCATACACTCTGTGTAGTTACTCTGTAGCAAAACCTAGTCCCAAACTGTACTTTTAATCAATGTGATGCTTTCACTCTTTGCTTCTTGAACACACATCCTTCCAGTAATGGATTCCATCTGCACTAGTGCCAGACGCAGAGCAAACAGCATCACCACAGTACAAACAAGTTGAGGCTCCAAATTAAAAGCTCCAATGAAACGGTAAAAGATAGGACATACATGCAGTGCAATATCTCACTGTCATTAAAAAAACCAATTAGAATACACTTGTTGGCAACAACCCAACGCCAGGAATCAAAGTTTCCAACCCAGGTGGAAAGGTAATACATTAAGCAAGCACACCACCTCAGCACATAGACGCAATTTCTCAAAGATCCCATATCCTAATTTGCTGCATTCTTTTCCCACCTGAAATCTATTTTGAACTGTGAACAGCAGTGTGCCCCTTTTACATACATACATACAGTGATCTGCTTCTTGCAGAGAGGCCGAATGACACTCAGCGTTCCATCCTGCAAGACCTCTCAGCAGCTTTCCTCTGTTGTGGAGATTACACTATATTCCTCCGTAAGACCAAGCTCACAAGAATGACTGACCAATATTTGCAAACAGAAATCTTTTCAGCATGTAGACAGTACGCAAATCCACCAGAATCTTGTAAGTAACTTTCTTCCCCCTCACAAACAAGTTCTTCGGAAAACACATAGAATTAAGATGGAAGTCTGTTTGCAAGAGACCAATCTGCCACTTCTATAACTTAAAAAAAAGCAAAAACCGTAACATGTCTAAACCATCGTTCCTGGAGTGCACAGACACACACAGGTCTGCTAAGTGCAATTCATTAGCTACCTACTACCACATCGGGCTACTGCCCAGAGATCAAAAGGAAACACCAAACACCAGCAAGATCTGTAAAGCAAGCCCTGTGCATACACTCCTAGCAAGAGGAGGAACAGCAGAAATTGAAAAATGTACTACCATATGATGCAACTGACATAGTTCAGGTCTTCAGAGACATCATAGGAGAGAATGGCAAACACCAGCAAGAGAAGGCAGCCATTAACACAGAGTAAATCATACTGTGTGTTTGAGGCTGCTCTAAGTTAAAATATGCTGTAAAATTACTGAAATGGAATTTCTCTAGGCTATAAATATCTGTAATATCACAAAGTCATACCTTGTTGTCCTCAACTTGAGAATTACTTATTCTTGCATGCGCAAGGAGAGTAAGTCAAAAATCACAACTCAAGGGACAGTGACATATTACATTCTGGATAAGAGGAATTTTCAGTTGCAAGTAGCCAAATTATGATTTCAAAAAAAAAAAAAAAAAACAAAAAAAACACCCCACAACAATCAAG